>SNQJ01S0205497.1:0-16466 GCA_010110895.2 Picea sitchensis | reverse complement strand
GAAGACAAAAAACAATTTTTTGAAAGAAAAACTTTGTTCACTTTTCAAAAAGGACCCTCAGTATGCTAATGAGAGTATATAAAATCAAAAACCAATGAACAAGCAATGATAATAACTCAATCCACTCTTTCAATGAAAACAAAAATAAAAAGCAAACCAATATAGTCTTTTCAATTGCATAAGAAAAATGATCTTTCAAACAATAAGAAAATGATAAAGACCAAGAAAACTCAACTTTCAACGAATCACTGGTTCTTAACCAATCAAACATACTCAGATTCTAAAGTCAGAGAGAATGGTTTTGCCAAGAAAAGTCAAGAAACGAAAGTCAATACAAAAATGACAAGAAGAGCCTTGCAATCCTAAGACTATTCATGCACACAAACAAAGACAAGAAAATGCACCAATCAATGGTCCAAGAAAGTCTTATGAGGCACCTAGACTGATCTGGGCAGTTGAAGATGCCAAAGCTCAAATCCAAAAATTTGAAAAAATGGGTTCACAGGCTGGTAGTATTACACAGTGCGAGAATTAGTGATTCTCGCAGGTGACCTTTGAGAAAAGTGCGAGAACCTCGCACTGCAACCTAAAGGCAGAGTGCGAACTATGTGGATTCTCGCAGGCTACAGTGAAGTGCAGTGCGAGAACCTCTGAAACTAGTCAATTTTTTGGAAAATGAAGCAAAAATTGAAAAGGCCTCTAGACCCAGAGGGTCTATCAGGATATCCTGAAGACTCAGAGATTGATAGGAAAGGAGAAAAGTGAAACAAGATAAAATGGCCACAGAAAAATACCAAAATCCACAAAGAAAATGGGATGATCCCCAACGGAGTCGCCAATTTTGTTATTGGATTAATCGGTAGGTGCAGACACTAACAGATCTCCCTAGATCCACCTGGATCTAGAACAAAGCAAGACAGGGCATGACTCTTTCCCTAATTTTTGACCATTAAATTAACTAGGAGAAAAAAAAATAACATACCTTATTATCGCTTCCTAGGGTCTTTGTTGCTCCCGCTTCGCTCCAATGCTCTCGTGAAGTCAAGACCAAGACAAACACAAACCAACCAAAGTGAAGATAGAACAATCTATTCAATAGTTAACCTATGTGTATGATCAAGGAATTACACAATAAAGTGGAAACATCTTTATGGGAAAGGGACATGCCACTGTATTATATTAATTGAAAGTAAATATTACAACCTGAGCCTTGATGTCGCAAACATCCTTTCGATGGCTCTTGGCTCCGACACACACACTTGCTCAATCCTTGCATGAAGAAGATCAAAATCTCTTGATAGACTTGCTAGAGTCTCCAAGCTATTGTTCAAGCTTCAGTCCTTCACACAATTCTTTCACCAATTCTCCAATGAATCTTGCTTAACCTTTTCCATGAGAATTCCCTCAATATATAGGAGAGAATGAGATAGTTACTTGGATAAGAATGATCCCAAAATATCAGGGAATCCAGTACTAGGATAACCATTCGAATGCCCACCCATCCTTCTAGAAGATTCCCTTCTAGAAACATCGATAATTCATCTTTTTCCATGCTTGAGGAAGAGTTCGCACCCTAGCTGTTCAACACAGTGCGAGAAGTTCGCACCCTGGCTTAAAGTAGCCTGCGAGAATTAGGAATTCTCACACCCCAAT
Source organism: Picea sitchensis (assembly GCA_010110895.2). Classification (NCBI taxonomy): domain Eukaryota; kingdom Viridiplantae; phylum Streptophyta; class Pinopsida; order Pinales; family Pinaceae; genus Picea; species Picea sitchensis. The sequence continues at coordinate 14,813 of SNQJ01S0205497.1, read as the reverse complement.
ATACTAGTAGCCTGTGAACCTTCTTCAAAAATGGGTTTTCTGGGAAAAGATAAAAGTAAATTTTCTCAGGAGAAAGTTCTTATGAAGAGAATGAGTACACCATCATCAATACATCATCATGACGACCAAAATCATGGGTAACACACATGTTGGGTACATGGTTGAGACAAGTAGTTGATGAGTTGGCACATACATGAGGTGTATAAATGATGATGTTGGTACAAATTGATGAGTCATAGTTGATGTGTAGTTGATACATGATTGATACATACTTGGTACATGGTTGGAGGCACTTGTTAGTAGTATTGTTGACACATGGTTTATGAAGGATGTAGCATATTTGTCTTGGTATATTATTAGAAGCACATATTGATCTTGGTGATGATTATGAGTTGTTGTGTTGTGATTGGTTGATGCACATCTTTGAGAGTTGTCTTGGTGATTGATCTTGGTGAGTAGATCTGATTTGGTTGATAATATTGATGAGATAGGTTGCTGTGATAGGTTTTTTGGATAGGTTGTTGTGACATGTTATTTATATAGTTTTGGTGCATGGTTGATGCGCGTGTTCATGGTACAGGTTGAGGTATAGGTTGGTGCATGGTTGATGCACTTGTTTATGGTACAGGTTGAGGTACATGCCGATGCATGGTTTAGGTTATTGATACAAGTATACAACAATATATCTCACAGTGATAGTGTGACAATGGTTCCATAATTCTACTTATACATCAGGGTGGTTGGACAGGGCAATGACAGGTGGTTGTAGCCACCTTTCGATTGTAGCTAGAGAACATAGGGGGTTGTCGCCTCCTTCTGGTTGTAGCCAGAGAATAAGGGAGTTGGATCTTCCCTCAGGTTGTAGCCTGAGAAACTAGGGGGTTGGAGCCTCCTTCCAGTTGCAGCTAGAAAACAAAGGAAGTTGGTGCTTCTAGTTGCAAATTTAGAAACAAAGGAAGTTGGTGCTTCCAATGAATGTGACCTTCAAGACATATAAGAAAAATAATTACGTGGTTTTCTCCCTGTTTCCAATGAAACACTGCATACCGTATGTGTATGATTTTTCATTTGTTCATTATTTATTTACCTCGCACTATTGGATGATAATGCTATATTGATATAACACTTGCATTTTATGGTGAAAATGATCAATTTTTTCTATTACTGATTCAATTTCCAAGTAATCCAACAATTGGTATCGATCTCTGGCTCCTTCGTGAACAGCTTTAACCAGATCGGAAGGAGATCATGGATTATTCTGAGAATGGAGTACCAATGTTTAATGGTTAGAATGGTCTTAAGTATGAAATGTGGAGCATAAGGACAAAAGTATTTTTACAGGCACAGGGACATTATATTTGGCTATCAGTTGTTACAGGATATGATAGTTCAAAAAGGGAAAAGACTACAACCAAGAAGGAATTGAGGAAGAATAAAAAAATAGCAATGCATTTCATCTGGAAAGGATTACCTAATCTGTTCAGAGAAAAGGTTGGTAAATGTTCATTATAAAAATAACTTTGGGATAAGTTACATGACATATATTCTTCACCCATCATAGATTCATAAAATGTCAAAGAAGATGTAGATACTAATCAAGAATAATTATGTTCACCATGTCAATCAGATTCATAAGATGAAGAGTACATAATCACCATAGGTATGTTGTTTTGTTTTAATTGTGAAAAAAATGGACATCTTGAAATAGAATGCCATGAAGGAAATTAGACAGAAAACTAATTGAAAAGGAAGACAATTATGAAGGAGAACTGATTAGTGCTTAGTATGAACTAAGAGAAGAAAAAAATTCACTTAAGAAAGAATTGATAAAACAAAAGGAAAGTGTTCACATTTTTGAAAAAACCCAATAGGTCATCGAGAACTTAATAACTCAGTTAGAAGAAGCCAGAAAGATCGAAGAAAATCTTGAATATCAAAAGAAGTGTTTGGAAACCAACATAGAAACACAGAAGGAAGAAGACGAAATGAGAGAGAAGATATTGACATATTTTCTTAAGGAAAGAACTAATGATCTAAAACAACTTGAGGCAGAGTTTGGTCAAGAAGAAAAAGGACTTGAAGAAGAAATAATCACATTAAAAATTCATCTTGAAGAAGTGAAAATAATAGAAGAAGTCATGAAGTCTTAGATAATGAAGAAAGAAGAAGAGGTTGATAAGGTTGAAGAAGAAGTTGTCACATTGAGAAGTAAAATCGTCAAGCTCAAGAAGAATGTTGAAGAGACAGAAACATCCACATCAGTTATAGAGAATGAAGAGAAGCACTCTAGGTTGCTTGAAAAGAAGAATGAAGAAAATAGAAAGAGTTATGCATAAGTTCTCAAAGGAAGGAATCATGGTCAACCAGAATCTAAGAAAACTATTGAAGATACATCTTCAAGAAGACCATCCATTTTCAAGCCACAAAGAAGATTCAATCATGATCATTATCATTCAAGGAAAAATTTCAGAAGGAATACGCCACAAAGAAGAGCATTCACTCCCGGGTATGCAAATTTATTTTATGGTCATTGTTTTTATTGTACTAATTTTGGACATAAGGTTGCAGATTGCAGGGATTATAAAAGAAATGTTCACGCAAGAAGTGCCTATGTGGTCGCACATGACATTGAGTGTTACAAATGTCATAACTATGGACACATAGCCAGTGATTGTAGAAGAATGATCGATACTTCCATGAAAGAGAATATTGATATCAGATATAAGAATGTATGGATAAGAAAACAAGAAGAACAGGTGAACAAAGACTAGGTACCAGAGATTACAAGATTGACAATAAAACGTGATGAAAAAAATTCTACAGAGAAAAAGAAAGATGTCAGATACAGAAAGGTTTGGAAAATAACTGAAAGAAAGGAAGGGCAGGTAAATAAGGAACATGTTCAAGAGATTGTACTTTCAGGCATTGTAGTGAAATATGAATCCATAGACATAAAGAAATAATTCAAGGCTCATAGAGATAATGAATATACCGATGACGATGATGATGAATACACATCAGATCAGGAATTGTTTTGAGCTATCCGGCTTAGAGACTCCCAAGTAATATGAATATTAGACAGGGGGGGGGTCTATGTGATAGCTGTGACAGACCAAAGTACCATCCTTCGAGTAGCTTGTAGAGTTTGAGAAGACAAATTTAGAGAAATCAGTTAGTAGAAGTACAATTTGATAGATTAATCAAGACTTCATGATAGTATAGTGATAAATGGGTCAACATTATGGACAGTTTCGCAAGTAGAGTCTTGGATAGTATGGATATATATGGATTCATAAGAACACTTAGCAGGTTTGGACATATATATGATAGTGGACGAGATCATGGATTCATAGATTGGTTCAGAGAGTGGTTCAAAGACAAAGGAACATTATCATAATGGATGATAATTACACAGGAAATGGGTCGAGCAATGCTAATGGATTCCAAATTGACATATATTGTTTGGACACATGCAGTGCATACATCATTTAACATTCAAAACAGAGTAATTCTAAGAAAAAACAATGACAAAACTCCCTAGGAAATATGGAAAGAAAGCACAGACAACAACCTCTACATCAAGATATGTCAAAGAAACCAAGGAATTTTTATTTCTCAAACTGAGTATATAAGAGAAATGCTAAAGAGGTTCATAATGGAAGATTACAAACCAATTACCACTCCTATGCAAACCAATTGCAAGTTGAGAAAAGATGATGATTCAATGTCTACAGACCAGAGGAAATATAGGTCAATGATTAGTAGCTTACTATATGTGACAATATCCAGACTAGATGTAATGCAGGAAGTTGGATAGGTGGCATGATTTCAAGCAGCACCAAATGAATCACATGTATTAGAAGTGGAGAGGATTTTCAAAATAGTTTGGATTATGGTATCCAAAAGGAAAGGATCTATCACTTATTTCCTACACAGATGCATATTGGGCAGGTTGCATTGATGACCGATGAAGCACCAGTGGAGTAGCGTTCTACTTGGGTGAGTGTTTAGTAGCTTGGATAAGAAAGAAACAATCATCAATATCCTTATCTACAACCGAGACAGAGTATATTTCAGAAACAACATGTTGTACACATGTTCTATGGATGAAACAAACTTTGACAGATATAAAGGTTGGGTATGATGAGCCCATTCCAATCTATTGTGATAATACAAGAACCATCAGTGTCTCAAAAAACCTGGTGATGCACTCCAAGACAAAGTACATTCCAATCAAGTATCACTTTCTACGGGAATAGGTTTCAGAGAAGAACATCAGAGTTGAATATGTGGGAACAAAAGAACAAGTGGCATACATCTTTACAAAACCGATTCCACGGGAATCCCTTGAGTATCTTCGCCAGAGACTAGGAGTAATTTATACTCCAAAAATAATTATTTTGAATGATTATCTTATATGTCTTAGATGTACATGAGGAAGCACCATAAATAGGACAAAGGGGGAGAGATTTATCAAATGAAAAGGTAAATTCTTGGAGAGAGAGAATAAAGGCATGTTTCCAAGGAGAGTGATTGTCAGAAGGGAAGAATGAGCAATATGACTTCATAGTGATACCCTTTGTCAAAGGGGGAAGATATTATTCATATGAATGGAAAGAGAGTAATCATAGGCTTATAAACACAAAGAAAAATAAAAGGCACGTAGATAGTGGGAGTAGACCCAAGGAGAGTTCAGTTAGGGGAACAACCCCAAAGGGAGATACCCTTTCCCATTGATGTCAAAGGGGTAGAGATAGAAACATCGATGAAGGGTATAATCATGAATGTTATCATGACTAAGTGTTTCCATCAATGCCAAATTGGGATATTGTCAGACAATTGGCTTAGGTTGAAGGATAGTTGGTATGGATTGTTGGTTGTCATTGATTTCAACCATTGGAGAGTGATATTGTAGATTGATGTTAACCCTTAGTGATTGATGTCAACCCTTGGATAATGTCTGGTAGTGAATTTCGGTAGCACAAAGGTTTGGGTAATGGACCCAAGGTTGTTTCATGTATAATAGTATGATTTTTAATATATTTAAAGGTAAGACTATTTTGTATGGATAGTACATGTCATTCCATTTCCGGTGGTATGTGAAACATCACATAAATCCTCACGGTTAGAGAGTTATGGCCATAAGAAGTTGGAGAACCCAGGTTTGGGTACTGGAACCAAGTTTGTTTGATGGATAATGGTATGATTTTTTATATATTTGAAGGCAAGACTATTCTAGATGGATATTACATGTCATGCCATTTTCAGTGGTATGTGGAACGTCAAATAAATCCTCACGGTTAGAGAGTTATGGCCACATGAAGTTGGAAAACCCTCATGAGTCATCTAGAAGCCCCAAAAGGTCAAAGTAGTCAAAGTGGTTTAAGATATTTTTAGAAGGTAAACCATCTGATTTCTCACCTCAACATTCCCTCTCTATCCCTTTCTCCTATACCATCCCTTCCCTTTCCCTAAAGTGATCAATTGATTGTGAGAGAAGGCATTGGGATGGTGCACTTGGAGCAACATTAAGAGGATCCTGGACCAGGTTCGCAGAGTGTCGGCCTACAAAGGTTGTAATTTTTGATATTTGGATTTGACTAAAAGAATATTTTTCTTGTCCCAAATGTTATCTTTATGTTTTTCATTTGATTTATGCATAATCATTTATATCTAACCCTAATTAATGAGTAGAAACAAAATATTTGTAGTGTTGTTTTCCTAAGTATTCTTGTAAGTCATCTTTGGGAGGATACCAATAATATAGGAAGCTACAAAGATGGAGGAGGTCAACATTGAACATTTGGACCAAAGTTACTACTTATGACCTACTTTCCTATCTCTTTCTGTTCATCCTTTTAGAGTGTTTGGGGTAGTTTAGGATTTAGATTTCCTTTGAAGGGAGATCATAACTCTTATTGTACTTTGATCGTGGTATATTAATAGGGGGATTTTCCCAGCTAGCATGGTGTACGGGTGGATCCTAATAAAATTAAATCTATGAAGGATTGGCCTCGCCCTAAACTCTTAAACGCATGCATGGTTTTCTAGGTTTAACGAACTATTATCACAAGTTTGTTTAGAATTATGGAAAAGTTGCAACACCTCTCACCACTCTCCTTAAAAAGAATGATTTCACTTGGACTCCCACAATTTATCAATCCTTCCATGCCTTGAAAGATGATATGTTCACGAATCATGTCCTGGCACTACCTGACTTCACCAAGATTTTTTTCCAGGAATGTGATGCTTCAGGGAAAGGAATTGGGGTTGTCCTCATCCAACATGGCTGACCTTTTTTATTTCACTAGAAAACAAATTTTGGAGCGACATTTGGGAAAATCAACCTATGAAAAGGAAATGTTGGATATTCTACATGTAGTGGATCTATGACATCTTTATCTATTGGGGCAATTCTTCTAAATTAAAAACGATCATTGTAGCCTCAATTATTTTCTGGAACAAAAAATTTCATCCCTAGAGAAACAAAAATGGGTGACCAAGCTATTTGAATATGATTATGAGATCATTTACAAGAAGGGTAAATAAAATATGGTCGTTGATGCTCTTTCCAGGAAGTATGAAGAAGAAGGGTCCCTCTTTTCCCTCTCTTTCATTGTAGTAGATTGACTTCAAGAAATTCTCCATGAATGGTTGCAAGACCCCAAACTTTCTCGCGTAATCGAACAATTGCAACAAGATTCTCAATATTCTCGAGGGTACTCTTATCACAATGAAGAGCTTCGCTATAAATGATGCATGTATTTATGCAAACAATCAAAACTTAAATCCATTGTGGTTTCTAAGCTTCATACTTCACCCACAACTGGGCACTTAGGCTTTGCCAAAACCTATGAAAGGGTCAAACATTATTTTTTTTGGGAAGGTATGAAACAAGAAATTCGTACCTTTATGGATGAATGTGATACCTGTCAATGCAATAAATAAGAAACTATTAAATATCTAGGCACACTCCAATCACTCCCAATTCCACCTATTATCTGGATTGATATTTCTATGGATTTCATTGTGTCTTACCTAAATCGAGTAATAAGACAATCATCATGGTGGTAGTAGATCTTCTTTCCAAATATGCTCATTTCTATTCTCTTCAACACATGTTCACCATATCCACAATGGCTTAAATGTTTCTATATAATATCTTCAAACTCCATGGCATGTCTCATTCTATTATCTCCGATCATTATCCCACTTTCACCGACAGTTTTTGGAAAGAATTTTTCAGGCTCCAAGGAACCCAATTGCATCTCATCACTTCCTTTCATCCATATATTGATGGAAAAACTGAAGCTGTCAATAAGTATTTGGACAATGGAAACATATTTGTGTTTTTTTGCATCTGACTAATAGTATCAGTGGGCTCAATGGTTTCCCCTTGTTGAATGGTGGTACCACACATCTTACCATAATGCCACTCACATGACTCCCTTTGAAGTGGTCTACAAGAAAGAGCCATCGCCTATTTTCTCCTACATGCTAGGTGTCTCCAAGGTTCAATATGTTGACATCACTCTTACATTCCACATGACCACTCTCCGTACCCTCAAAGACAATGTGGTCATGGATTAGAATCACATGAAACAACAAGAAGATCAGGGTTGTTTAGAATGCCAATTTGTTGAAGGAGACTAGGTGTTTCTTTGTCCACAACCTTATAATAAAAATTCACTCAAATTTGAACACTGTCAAAAACTCACCCCCAAATTTTATGGTCCTTATACAATTCTCAAGCGATTGGGTTCTCTGGCCTACTAGTTATCTCTTCCCAGTTAGTCTAAGCTCCAACCTGTTTTTCTTGTTCCTAAAGAAAGTGATTGGAACTAAGTTCCAAACTTAAATCAGTCTCCTTGATTTGGCTGAAGAAGGATACATTTAGTTGCAACCACAAGCATTCTTGGACTAGTGCGAGTGTTGCCTCCATCAACACACCATCAAGGAAGTCTTAGTTCAGTGGAAGGATACACCCCCAAAAGATACCACCAGGGATCCAACTTCCATTCTGCAACAATTTACCCATATCAAGCCTTAAGGACAAGGATGATTTTCAAGGTGGAGGGCATGTTAAGAACCTAAACCCCCCACCTCACGTAGATAGAATAATATGTTTTCTATGTAATAAAGGATGACATTAGTAAATAAGGTGTAAGGTACCAGATCTATTATAATAGAATAAAAACAAAAATATTGTAGAAAATAACAACAAAACAACACAAGAAATGAAACCACAACACGAAAATAATACCTTTATTGATAGGGAACAATGTTCACTTTCTTATTCGAGGGGGAAACCTCCATCAGAGCAATGCTCTATTAAAATAATTCTCAAGACAAAAATTCTCATGCCTCTGTTGGTGTAGGCCTATTTTGGGAGAAAGAAGTCTATTTTGGGAACATACCTATTTTGGGGAAAAGAATCCTATTTTTGGAGCGCGTGAAATATGGGGAAGAAAAGAAGCATGCAGAAAAGGAAGGAAAATCATCATGCAGAAAAGGAAGGAAAAGCAGCATGCAAAAAAGGAAGTAAAAGCAGCGTGGCGCACATGCAGACAAACCTAGCCATGTTAGGGTTAGGGTTTTGGACATGAATGTAATGGATATAAGCCAGTATAATAGTATAAATAAATACGTGGGAGGTATAAGTAGCGTTTGTTGGTTGGTTGGTTGGTTAGTTAGTAAAAGAGAGATATTTTGGTCTGAATAAGCTAGTTTTGAGGGTTAGTTCACACGTTGTGGAGACTGGTGTGGTCTAGTCTACCTCACAGAGGGTACTTAACCTCCCTTTTTATTGTAATCCAAAATATGTGATGCGCGCAACACAGATTTTGCAGAAATATGAATAAAAGAGAAGAAGAGAAAGATCTTTGTGGACGTAGCCCCAGGGGGGTGAACCACGGTAAATCTATTGTGTCAATCTGTCTGAATGGTTGTTTTTCTGTTATGTTATTTATTAGTTAAAGAATGAATGGTTAACCTAGATTATGAACGCATGCATGGATAGTTTGATGAATGAATTAACACTAGATTTAGATGAATGGATAATAATGTTAATGCATGAGGAAAATGATTATATTACAGTCCCAATCCCTTCCTTGAATGCAAACACATGAGTATTGCAGTCCCCCATAAATCTATCTCGGATGAGACTGCGTTGTGCACTCTATGCGCATCATCGTCTTCTAGTTTACCATGAGGGCCAATAGTTTGAGGGTTTTGATGGAAACCTATTTAGATCAAAACCTAGGTCAGCCTGAGAATCCAACAAATGGTTTTGTTGGTGGCTAGAACTACACATGATTGATTGGAAGGGATTTGTTGAAGAAAAGCATGAAGAATGAAAACATAGAAGCGAATGTTTAGGCCATGGAATTCAATGAAGGAGGAGATTGAAATATGTTTAAGGACAAAGGAACTCGAGTTTGTTCAAAAGGACAACAAAAACCTTAAATTTACACCACACAAATATCTCGACAAATATGTGTTTAGTGACTAGCATGAAGTATTTTTCTGCAAATTTCCACATCTGTTGCAAGAGTGGTTGTTGATATTGAAGGAAAATCATCCTACTAATTGGATCAGAAAACTAGAGTGGCATCCTATGGATATCGTGCTGTTGAAACACGTCAATAATAAATTTATGCGCAACAAAGTTTTGGTTAGACATTATTATTGCAGGGTTTATCACTAAATTTGCAGTTGATACTGTGAAGTTGTACACTGATGCAGAGAAGGATTTTATGAAGGGACCCAAAGGTAGATACATCATATCACTATATACTTCTATCAATATTTTATTGTATGAAAAAGGTTTGATGATCATGGAATCAGACAATTAAACTTCCCTGTGCACATGGGGGAAGGGGGGAAGCACTGACATGAATATGAGATATGGACAGGGATATGGATAAGGGGAAGTAGAAGGAATCCATGGACCCAATCATGATGGAAGAGGACAAGAAAAATCAGATAATGGAAAAATCTTGAAAGACGCTTCATAGTAGACCTTATCGATATAATATGAATAACAAAAAGAGGGCCATAGCCGACAAAGAGGGTTTGGAGAGTGATGAATAAGAGGTAGAGGATATTAGGGATGTGGAGTAGATTGAGGAAATCCTATGCAGAACATATGAAAGGAAAACAAGAGGTCCAGGGTCATGAATAGAAGGAAAAACTCTAGTCTATATGACAATTAGTGTGGAACCTATAAGCCCATGTGCAACTAATACACTTGAAGGAATATAAGATTTTAGAAAACCAATTTTTAGTAGAAGAGGGGAAGTAGGTTAGGGGTCCAATGGACAATAAACAAATGGGGGTACAAGTTCAAGAAGTAACCTTTAACTATATACACCGCACAGAGGCAGTAGTTCAACACATTTCAAAATGGCAGGAGTAGATTCCACTATGATATTACTAGAGTTTCGTGGTTAGGCATCAGATGACCCTAAGAAACATTTATTCATCTATGAAAATATCTGGGAAGAAAAGAAGGTTACATACGAGAATACAAAGGTTGTGCAATTCGATATAACACTCAAAGACCGCGCATTGGACTGGTACATGAGCCTTGATGTAAATAGTCCACAAGGAGCACCAAAGATTGTCGCAGAGGTGAAAAATTTGTTGGTCAATGAATTTTAGAAGCCAAGCTCACAAGATCAATACATGAACGAAATGATTTAAATCAAGCAGAAACTAGGTGAGTCTGTCTGGGAGATTGATCAAAGGTTCAAATGTCTAAAAGGGAAGTTGAAGTACTTTATTACTAACAGGAAACATAGTCAATTATTTGTGAAATCATTGTTACCATACTTGAAGTATCTGTTGAGACAAAAAAAGTTTCAAACTCAAGTAGAGGCTCTGCAAGGAGCCCTGCAGTTGGAAGAAAACCAGTATCAACAGATAGATCCAACAATATAATAATTGAAAGAGGATCTAAAGAATGTTACATTTTAGTTGAACTAAAACAAAGGGAAAGATAAGAGAGAATTTGTTTGGTGTACATTATGTAGGACATAAGAACACCATAAGAATGAATATCCAACCTTTGCGCAATATCCAACCTATCTATGTGCATTATTACAACATGGTTGTTCTTCCTACTTTGAGTTGATCATAGCCTCAAATAAGTAGATATGAAACTAAAAGTTTATCATGAATGCATTCTGTTATCACTCCAAGAAACCCTTTGTGGTTGCAGACCAAAGGTGCTTGGTAACTTAAGAAATAAATGTTTTTGTATTTTGTAAAGGTGGATCAATGGGATAACTCAATTCAACTTATGGCATTCAGACATCAAATGATAAACAATGGCATTCGTATTAATCAAAATGATAAACAAATAGATAAAGGCTCTCCAAGATTGGTTTTAACAAAGAAGATAGCTTTCGGGTGAAGAAAATATTAAGTCCTATAAACCAAAGGCAAAGCAGGTCTAATAAACAACTAAAGAGACTCTACTATAATGCCGTAAGAACCAAATTAACAGGATAACAAAATTATTCAAGGCTCTGACAACAATATAAATGTGAAGAAGAAGTATGGAAAACCGCCACCAAAATGGAAAGAAACTCAGGATCCGTATTAGCAAATGAAAAGTCCAAGTACAAAGAGCATTATCAGATCCGTGAATCGAACCCTTAATCAAACCGAGTTCCTAGGCTTTATAGCCTTTACAAATGTTTCTCTGACCCTAAAAACATGGATCAAATCATCTAAAAATAGCGTTTTCTTCAAAATTCAAATTTTCACAAATATGTGATAATCCCCAAAGAATGAGGGGTCAATCCTGCATTTCATGATCTCTTTCTCTTTACTGACTGCTACAGGAGTGAAGCATGTTCTCCCATATCATCATTGACTTCAAGAGGTAAAATTTGAATTTGTTGAGGTGGCAGAATGTCTTGATTTTCTGTCCAACATAAATTGTCCATATCCTTTGGAACACCTCCTTTCTCCACCATTCGTCAAAACTAACTACAGCCGGAATTGATAATTCACCATATGTCTATTCCAAGAGGTTTCATCTCATTATGCTTCAAAAATTCCCTCGATCCGAAATAAATTTCAAAATTCCTGCTAAAACAAGCTTCTAAGTGGGTTGGATCGGAAAGATTCTGGCGACTTACTAATCGAAGCGCAGCCTTTCGGTTAATGAACAAATGTCCCGTCTGCCTAAAACCAATTGAAAGCCCTAATTTCCAAAATTGCCTTTGTAAAAATCAGCTTTCACCGTGGAATGTCTGCTTTACACGCTAAAATAGTCGATTTTTAATCATGCATCATACAAGATCAATGATGCAACTAGACTTGGATTTGCTTTAGTAAGCTGGAAAATTTTTCCTTACAAGATTGTGGGGTGATCTTCCTTCAAAAATGCCTGCATTTTGAGGAGTTAACATTTGGCTCCAACTGATGGATATCTCCCCGTGAGGTTTCCAAGAACCCAGCAGACCTTGTTCCTTTAGTATTGGGCCATGGAGTTATTCAGCCCTTTCAGTGGTTAATGAGCACAAACAAGCTCACCTAAACCAATCAAAACGTAAAACTTTACCCAAGAGGCCTGTCTGTGCAGAGCTTTGCCCTTGCTGATGATTTTTTCTGGATCAGGAACTGATGTCAAAGGGCCTTCTGGGTTTGCCCTGGTGTGAGCTCTTTTGGGAGCCACTTCGTCAATGGAGTCGCTAGATAGAAGATATACAACCAAGTTATGTCCAAGCTTTGTCTATCATCAAAGCTGGATCTGTGTCGTGTCCCAAGGAAGCTGAGCTTTGATCTCCTTTCCCCAGCATCGGCGCCAATTTGTTATCACTCCAATAAACCCTCCGTGGTTGCAGACCAGAGGTGCTTGGTAACTTAAGAAATGGATGTTTTTTGTATTTTATGAAGGTGGATCAATGGGACAACTCAATGCAGCTTAAAGCATTCAAACATGAAAATGATAAACAAATAGACAGTGCTCTCAAGAATTGATTAATCAACAAGTGGCTTTAAAGTGGGTGGAGAACAAATTATCACTAAACTAGTGCAAAGCAGGGTCTAAGAGACAATCGAAAGACTTATTATCAAGTTATGAGCTAAACAATGGGATAACAGCCATTCAAAGATTGACAACACAGATAATAATGCAGAAGAAAAGGTGAAAAGATGACAATCAAAGCTGAAAGGAACCTGTGATCTGTATTAGCATAGAAAGTCTGAGTACAAAAGAGCATTCCTCAGTCCAGAATCGAACCCTAGGTTCATGTTTTGTTCTAATATTTATAAGATTACAAAACAAACTTCAGATCCTAAAAACATGGATCAGATCTACTAAAAATAGAAAGTGAAAACTGTTTGCAAGATACAAGGAATATTTCCTCAAAAAGTGGTAGATCTCTGATTTTTCTCCTGTTGACTGTTGATGATGTGTAGACAACCTTCCAAGGCTAAAATACTCTTCTTCTGCTGAAGCCAAGTCGAGTTGGCTGAGCTAGCAGAATACCCTATTTTTCAGTTCAAAGGAAATTACTCATTTTCCTTTGAAATCGTTCTTTTCTTCATCATATACCAAAAATAGATGCTGGAGTGAGTGAGATAATTCATAAGACACATATTGGAAAAGGTTCCAACTCATTTCGTATCCAAAATCTTCGACCTGTGAAAAAACTTATACAAAATCTGGGTTGACAGGCTTTCGGTGGTTGACTGGAGCAGTTTCTGTGTAAAACATCCACCGAAAGCGCATGTTTCGGTGGTTAATGAGCTCAGTATGGCTCGCCTAAACCATCGAAAGTTGCACTTTGAAAATTCTTCAAAATTGCAAAAATGACCATTCTGAAACTTCCTTCATCGTTCATGCTTTCTTAGATGCTGTGGCCTTTATCCGTGCAGACTTTCGAGCCTGTGTTGACTTTGCTGGAGAATCTGTCACCTCTATTATGGTCGTGGCTAGATTGGCCAATGTATCTCACCCTGTTTGCTCCTCTTTTGAAGACTCAAATTTTTTCAGCTTGAGTCTTAGCTGTCTTAACTACCTGTATAATTTCATGTTTTCCCTGATCAGTTCTCTGTTTCTCCCTTTGATGGAATCATGCTTTTCCTTAAGAGTTTCATTTTCTTTGAACAACTCAGCAACCTTCTCTGTTAGATCTATGTTTTCTTTTTTAATTACCCTCTCAAGTACCTCCATTTCATAAATTTCTCTGAAGAGCTTGTTTATTTTCCTGGTCTTGCCTTTCTGAGGCTTGCTAGATGAAGCCTCTACCTTTGGCTGCTTATGTGTTTATGAAGGCATTGTTGGAGGTAGATCTGTCTTCAGTTCTGCATCATGTTTAGGCTGCAAGGTATCCTGTAACTTTGACATTTCCTTCTCCTGATCCGAGTCACTGTAGGGTAAGTTGAGTGGATCTTTTGTTGTGACAGGGTTTCTGTCTTCGAGCTTTAATTTCTTTCTAGTTTCTTCCTGTTTGTTGGGTGCTGCCTTAATAGAATTTGTGGACATCGAAATCCCCTTTCTCCTTCTGTGATTAGTAGGAGGATTCCTGTTTCTGGACCTTTTTGTTTTCATCACTGGAGGTTTCTCAGTCTGGAACACGTTCCAAAACAAAAAGTGACTCCATCCTATTTGCTTTCTATGAAGACCTTCTTTGATAAGGAGGCAAATCAAATCTTGATGAGATATCCTGCTTGCAACTTTAGTGGGCTGAGCCTTCACCTGTTTTTCCATTTTGGTCAAGGTCTTATGAAAAAAGTAGGGTATGTTCAAGGGTTCCCTGCCTGTGAAGTGATTTAATAATTTGAAATGATAGTAT
>SNQJ01S0205495.1:0-16615 GCA_010110895.2 Picea sitchensis | reverse complement strand
TTCAGAGAATAGCCTCTCTTCTGTATGCAACAACACTGAATATGCACCAACGTTATGAACAGATGCATCAAAATCAGAGAAGTCAGCGGAAATAACCTACAGCAACGCTGTGTTGGTTCATCGGTGAGGCCGATGGAGTCTTAAGCCATCCAAACAGGGTTTCATTCTCATTGTAGTCCGCTCCATCTGCATGGCACGAATTTCAAAGGGATGAGTCCAGGTGCAAGCCTTGGGCAATTTTGGGGAATAGCTTCCCCTCATACTTGACACCCAAGTCTGAGGAAGTCTGAGACTCCGCTGCTTTTGTTGGTGCAGCCACTCGGGGCATGGCATGTTTCTCAAAGCACTTAAAAGAACATATATAGTCAATGTTTCCTTTCTTCGTGACTTAAGTTCAAAAGAATAGTTCTTGGCAGAACATTTCACCAGTAACAACCGATCATCATAAACGCACCAATTTTGTAGGTACTATAAAGTATCTGCAGGGGAAAAATTAATTTAGTTGAGTGATTAGTTGGTTGAATTTGACAATCTATGGTCAAAGTTTCAACTTCCATGGAGCCATTTCACTCAGATTGACAATATATATACCTATTTACCCCAGATGCCAATTAGGTATAAAGGCAACATGTGCCCATATTACTTTGAGGAGCAATAATCTTCCAGCAATTCCTTTACCAATAGAGATGCAAAGCCATATCAAATGCCTCATACCCAAAACTTATAACACCCCCACAGCGACAACCATATTGTTTTCTCTTTATAAATACAAGAATACTGACCTTGCCATCGACCTCATTCTCACATTGGCCAAGCATGAAGTCCAGAGCCATCATGAAGCTCGAATCAAACCTTTCCAGTCTTTTACCCACTACTCCCTGAGCTGCTATCTGGACTACAATTTCTTCCGATTGGGCATCCATTTTAGTCATGTCCTCTAACTGCATCATYAAATACAATGACACAACCTGTGAAAATCTAAACAAATGCCCGAGAAAAATGGATGGTTTTCCTATAAAGTAGTTGAATCCAATTAATCAAATGAATAGGTTTTACCAATTCTATCATTTCTTTCATTACAGAAGTGACTTCCTCTCCTCCTCTCAGGAGAGCCTGGTACTTCTCGTAGTCCCACTTCTCGTCCTCCTTGTTATTGGTGTTAGCGTTCTCTTCACTCTTCAAAGAGACGTCACCCGCCTCATTGCTGCTGGCTCTGAGGCGTAGTTGCCTCGGCCTGCATTTCCACCCAACAAAGGAGGATTCTGTAGAGATGCATACATGTAAAAGCTTATTGATGTCACTGCCAATACGTCTGTGATTGAATGAAAGTATTTGCGGCTTGGGAGTTTTGACTAAGCTGCATTTGCAGTGCCTCCCAGCCAAGAATAAACATGGTGTGGTAGCATCGGTGGTGGTTTGCATAGTGCTCCAAAGGCTCCGAAGTGGAGTCGATATTAGCAAAATAGGCAAATTGTTAAAAATGAGAAGCGGGATCCATTGTTCCAAGATAAGACATGGGATTCATTGCTAAAAATGAGGAGCGGGATCCATTGTTCCAAGATAAGACATGGGATTCATTCTTCTGTTTTGATATTATATCATTTATTCCTCTCTTTCATATCTTCAAAGTTCTTTATATTAAATTTGAAAAGAAAACAATTACATATACAAGGACGAATACTCATCCCTTCCGAGACAAAGTAAAGCTTAAATGCTTTAAGAAAAAAACAAAANATATTATATCATTTATTCCTCTCTTTCATATCTTCAAAGTTCTTTATATTAAATTTGAAAAGAAAACAATTACATATACAAGGACGAATACTCATCCCTTCCGAGACAAAGTAAAGCTTAAATGCTTTAAGAAAAAAACAAAACAAATCAAATACCTTATTCACATGCCTTGTAGTTTTGGTATTATGTTTTATAGCGGTGAGGATAAATCTCATTCTCAACAAGTGCTAGTAAGGTGTGTAGTCATGGTGCACTATTGTCTTTGTATCAAGGATGATTGATGATTGTGGGGATGTTCGCATACAAAGGGATGATTGAAAAATGTTTTGGTTGGCAAAGAATATAGGTGGGTGGGGTTGGGCTACATGTGAAGGATTCATTGGGTGTGGTGGGTACAATTGCTACTATAATTCATAGATGTACTCTTCGATATATGTGACATATGGTGAGGGAGTGTCACTTCACTTAGTACACAACACCTCACCATATGATGGCAGAGGGTCACTTCACCTGGAAGTTGAATTGCTCAGGTTTCCATTTCTCCTTTTATGCTTGTCATTTCAATTGCTCGCTTGCTCTGCTCTATTCACCATTTCATCTGCTCCCCTGCCCTAGTTTGGATTTGCATTTATGTCTCAATCTGGTTCGGCTCTGTGTTTCTGTCTCACCCTACTTCTACTCTACATTTTCAATTTGGCTCTACATTTCTGATTTGACTCTGCATTATGGCTCTATAATTCACATACATAACGCTAGTGCTAACGTCATGGTTATGTTCTACATTTTTTGCTCAACTTTGCATTTCTAGCTCGAGATTATAATTCACACGCATAATGCTAATGGTATGCTAGGATTGCATTGGTTATACTCGAAGGGATTGCCCTAGTTCGGCTTGCCTTGTTTTGCTCGAAGGGATTTCCCTAGTTCGTCTCATTCTACTCAAAGGGATTGGTCTAATTCATATTTTCTCAGTTGTTAGTTTCATTCTAATTTTCTTGACCTACATGTAAATTCTTTTTGTTTTGTGTATAACAATGGATTCTTCTTGTTCTTTTGTCGTTCTAGTTCCCGACATGTGCTAAAGAACTGCCACCCCACCCAAAATCTCGTGCAATTTGTAAAACCAAAATGTTAATTGCCCAACTCAAAACTCATAATCCAATACAAAGTGTATAACTCATTTTATTTTTATGTAATTCGTGTCATAGTAGTCAATGGCGAAAAATATGTTTTGCTACTCATAATCTTGTGCATTGTGTAAAACCTAAATTGTTTGTTTTTTTAAGTAACTCATAGCATGACAATCATGCCAAAGTTATAGTGAGAAACATGCATTTTTGAATTGTTTGTTTTTTAAGTAATTCATGTCATGATAGTCATTCAAATGTTATAGAAAGAAACATGTCTCCTCGAATTGTTTGTTTTTAAAGTAATTCATGTCACGACAATTATGTTGGCATTATAGCAAGAAATATCTCTGCTAGGTATGTTTTTAATGTCATCATGGTCATATTGGCATGATAGCAAGATATACACCTATTAGGTATGTTTTTCTAAAGAAACCCTACATATATTTCTATCTTTGTGTAATGTGTGTCATCATGGTCATGTCGACATTCTATTTTTAAAGAAAAACACAAAATTCCTCAAATGTTGTTTGATGCCACTAAAGTTCATTTTTTTCTTGAATAGTTGTGTAAATGCCTACAATATTACATGCTAACAAAACCCATATCCAATGCAAATGTTGTTTGTTTTTAACGAAAAATCAGAATTTTGTATCTTTTAATGTAATTTATGGTATGGCGATCATGCTAACATTATAGTGACAAATGTGTCTGCAAGGTCACTCTAATTCATGTAATGCATGTCTATTTTCTATCATTCTCTTCATTTTGTAGGAATAGGCATTATATGCTTTGTTATTGTTCTCTTTGTTTCTTTTCATTTGTCATGAATGTAGTGACAACAATATAGCTTGATCTATGGCAGAAATATTTGGAATCATGGTAGAGCAATGCTACAAAGTTGAATTTGTAGTGGATAGAAGTTATTTTATGTTGCATATGTCATTTCTAAAAGATCTCCACATCTGCCTCCTTCATCCCTACAATGGAATATACCACGCCAACGACGAGTCAAACTTCAATGACCATTGCCTAACAACTCATGCTATCATGGAAGCCCCACCCAACAAGTTGAGGGGACACCAACCAGGTTCCCAAGTAGACTTCACAACCTTATTCTCTTTCCCACACAAACTCGCAAAATATGAATGAGCACACCGACAAATACTATATTACTTGATTTAGAATATTGTCTCCTCTTGGGCATTCAACCACCCTATCAATTGGATAGTGTGGTCAAGAAACTTAAGAAAAAATAAAATAAAATAGAGAAATAGGATTAAAAAACACCCTTGGAAATTGCATATGGACAATAAGGTTAGGGGGTCTCCATCCAAGGTTAAAATTATTATTGTTTTTTAAAAGTGTTAATACTTTGTGTTTTATTGAGTTTATTTGCATGCAAGTGGGCAAGAAAAATAAAATAAAAATAAATTATTTCCTCTAGAGGACCCCCCAATTAAGTGACAGGCCACAAAGAAAAAAAATTAACAAATTGTTGTTTCCTTCAAAGAATCCCCCAGCCAAGACCCCCCTCTACAAATTACCACTCTAGAAATTGCGGAAACTACAACTCTACAAACTTCCTGTCAACTCACTATAACTTTACAAACTATAATTCAACAAGGGCCCCCCATTTTTATTTAAATTTTATTATGCTATTTGTTTACATTTAAATTTAAATTTTGTTAACTTAACAACAAGCACGTTATAGGCTTGAAGTCTATGTTATGCTTATTATGTTGTTGTTGCATAGGCTTGAAGTTATGCTTAGTCGACATTATCACTTTTTAACATGTATTTATTAAACCTTGTTTGTAGGGGATACTTTGTCACATATGGTTTAGGTTTTTTTATGTAAGCGATGATGTTGATGATATTGTAATGGAAATGCCCAAATGAAGAACAAGTAGTTCAAATGTTTGATGGAAATCACAAATAATATTTTTGCAATAATGGTATGGGTCTTTGTTTGTTTCAATTTTTGGATAGGCTAACAAAGTCATGATTGCACTTTGTAGGTTAACCCTACTACACTAAATAGGATTTCAACAAGGTTGTGATCTTTTCACATCATTGAAGACACACACGAAGAATATTGTCCCCTCAATATTGTTAATCTAGAGAGCCTTCCTCATCTTCATCTTCATCTTTGCAAAGATGAAGATGATGATGATATACTTAATGATGTCATAGTGGATCCATCTACGGTAATTTTCACATAGTAATGATTCCATGTTTTTATGAATTCAATCTCTTTCAATAAACTAAGAAACTAACAAACAGTGGTTAGCTCTTTATTCTTGACACCACTGTTAGTATTATAATTTTGAATATCTTAAATGGGTAGATCAAGTCATTGCACTAAGATGTGGGAATGTTAATAAAATAAATATTTACTTTATTCCAAATAGTAATATTTAATCTAAAAGCATGGCTCTAACCAAAACATTTCAGCCTTCTTGGGAATGTGACACAATTCATAAAAATATGTTTGGAATTAGTAATTGCATTCTGATTGGTAAGAAAAAAATCCACGTGGCTAATGTTGTTAAGTTATTGAAAATAATTTCATCCAAAATCAAACTTAAAAGTTGAAAAAAACTTATTAAG
The DNA here is from genome assembly GCA_010110895.2 of Picea sitchensis. Classification (NCBI taxonomy): domain Eukaryota; kingdom Viridiplantae; phylum Streptophyta; class Pinopsida; order Pinales; family Pinaceae; genus Picea; species Picea sitchensis. Next base: position 11,141 of record SNQJ01S0205495.1, on the reverse strand, counting down.
AAGATGATGTAATTATTTTTTATTTATTTTTATGTGAATGACTTGATGCTAAAAATATCATAAGAAGCTAACAAGAGTTCTTTATTCTTGACTCTACTATCAATATTAAAAACTTTGAATGTCTTGAATGGGAAATCCAAGTCATTAGGGAGATTTAATGTGCAAATATTAACAAAATTAATATTTAATTTAACTTTACTAGTAATATTGAATGAATGATTAGCATGGCTACAGCCAAAACATTTCAAACCTCTTTAAAAAGTGATATATGTGGTGTAAGTTATCTAGACTCCTTGTACATGCAATAACCAATGCATAAGATTCCTTCCTGAGATTAACATCGTTGTAAATTTTTTTCAAGTGTAAGTTCTCTAAAGTATAACAACTTTTTATTGAATTCACTATTCAATGATATTAGATATAAAATATATAAATGTTTCAATCTAAAATATTTAGGAGCATAATGATATCAATTTACACACACACACACACACACATATATATATAAGTAATTTCTATTGTAATTTGGAGTGAAATCTCAATAACCTAAATCTTTGGAAATTTTGATGTGAATATATGCATCAAGAACGGTCGATTTCCCCTTCACCTAGCTCCTGGGTGACGTGAAAAATAAGCTCGAGGAGGGGTCGAACGACCCTTCCACAAGGTTCCCCCTTGACACAAATATTATTCTTTAGGGTTGACCCTTTCAAGGGCTCCCACTCAAAAAAGAATACCATGCTTTATGAAGGATTGGACAACCCTCCCACTAGATCCCCCCAACATGGACACTAAGCTTAATGAAGGATCGATTGACACTTCACAAGACTCCTCCTCTACATAATACTAAGCTTGAGGAAGATTCAACCAACCTTTCTCTTGGCTACCCCACAACGTGAGTAGTATACTTAAGAAATGATCAACTCACACTTCCCCAATATCCCCCATGACGTGAATACTATGTTGAAGGAAGGATTGGCCTAGCCTTCACGAGGATACCCTATGATGAGAGTATTGTGCTTAAGTAAGGGTTGGTAAACTCTTCATCCCCTTTGATGAGTCACTATGACGGAGAAAGATTCAATCATTTATTCCACAAGATCCCCTTCAATGAGAACACTAAGCTAGAGGAAGGGTTGACTCACCCATCCCCAGGATTCAAATCAATGGATCAATCGACCCTTTCATGGGCTCTCCCTCAACTATAATACATTGATCAAGGATCATTCAACCCTTCCCTGGGCTCACCCTTGACTATATTACAATGTTAAAGGAAGGGAATATTTCTCATTCTCCTGGATACCCCTCTGTGAGAATACTAAAATCAAGGAAGGGTCGATAAACAACTCTCTGGATTCCCTTAAGATGATAAAACTATGCTTAGGAAGGATCAATAATTTGTTCCTTGGGCTTTGACTTGATGAGAAGATAATGCTCAAGGAAAGATAGCCCTTCCATTTCACGGGTTCACCCTCTACAAAAATACTATGCTCTGGGAAGTTTTGATTGTCACTTCTCTAAGCTCATCGTTGAAATGAATATTATTCTTTAGAAAAGGTCAGTTGACCCTTAAATAGGATAACCGACCCTTCTCTAATCTCATTGATGAGAATACTATGCTCAAGGAAAGGATAATCGACCCTTTCTCGAGATCATCCTCAATGAGAATACTAATTTAGAAGAAGGGTTAACAAACCCTTCCTAAGGTTCACCATCAATGAGAATACTAAGCTGAGGGAAGGGTCGGTCAACCCCTCTCTGAGATCCCCCTATATGCGAATATTATACTCTATAAAGGGTCTATCAACCCTTCTAGGTGATCCCCCTAAATGCAAATACTATACTCAAGAAAGGGTCAACCAACCCTTACTCGACCTCACCTTCAACATGAATACTAATCTAGAGAAAGGGTTGGACGACCCTTCCTCAAGCTCACCCCCAATGATAATTCTAAGTTGGAGGAAGGGTCAATTGACACTTCTCCAACTCCCCCCTTAGCGAGAATACTATGCTCGAGGAAGGTTCAATTGACCCTTCCCTAGGGTCCTCCTCAATGAGGATGTTATTCTCATGGAAGGGTCAACCAACCCTTACCAGGAATTGCTCTCCACGAGAATAGTATGTTGAAGGAAGGATAATCTTAGGTAGCCCTTGACAATAATACTACATTGTAGGAATATTTGGTCGACCCTTCCCTAGACTCCCCCTTAACAGGAATACTATTATCGAATAAAGGTTGATCACTGCTTCCTTGGGATCCTCAACAACGTGAATATAATGCTCAAGGAAGTGTCGAACATCCCTTTCATGTGCTCCCCCTCAAGAAAAAGTCACATTTTTTTATTAATGACATAGTTAAAAACACATTCATTAAGTTCTTTTGGCACAATACATATAAGTATGTTTATTTGACACCTGGGTAGAAAAAGTTTAACAAATATTTTCTCTCTACTATCCATAATGTTCTCTAATGTTTCCAAGTAAAAAACTGGTCTAGAAAATGTCTCACCTCCTATCAAAGAACTGACACTATGTTGGATGAATTTATTGTAATTCATATAATATGAACTCTTCTAGCTACAACAAAGCACCTTCCTTTGGAAAAGTATCAAAATCATTATTCAATCCCATGTAGATATGGAGAATAGAGAGGGCATAAAATAGTCCAACAATTTCCTTAAGGTGTGTGGCCAATAGAAGTAAGGGAACACTACGCTTCATGCATGAAGATCTTTAAACCCAACTTATTGGGAATGTTGGATACATTTATTGTATTTCATGCATATTTGTAGTTGGTTACAATAAATATGTCTAAATTATTGGAGATGTTATCAGGATTCCTTCTAGCATAATAATCTGGCTTAATGACGTTCATTCTAAGGTTGGTCAACATCATAGCGACGTCACCACCAAAGAATTATAATTTATACTATTTAGAAAAACCTATATCAATAAGATTTTATTTTCTTTGGGATTTTATTCTCATCAAGCGACATCCAGGGGAAAGGTCAATAGACCTTTCCTCTATAAAGTTTTTCCATTGAGGGGATCTCAGGGATATCGACCTTTCCTCTATAAATTTTTGCCACTAAGGGGATCTTAGGGAGGGGTTGAATGACCCTTACTTTAGCATAGTATTCTCATTAATGGGGAATAAGGAGAAGGGTTGATTGATCCTTCCTCGTGAATAGTATTCACATTGTGAGGTATCGAGTGGAAGTGTTGGTTGACCCTTCCTAAAGCATCATTTTCGTATAGAAGGGGATATCGAGGAAGGGTCGACCAACCCTTCCTCGAGCATAGAAATCTCATATAGCGAAGCTTGGAGAAGGATCAACCTACCATTCCTCCAACATAGTATTTTCATTGAGTAGGTAAATGGGGAAGGGTCCGCTAACCCTTTCTCGAGCATAGTATTCTCATCTAGGGGATCAAAGGGAAGGGTTAGTTAACTCTTCCTCTAGTTTAGTATTCTCATGAAGGAGGATCATGGAGAAGGGTTGGATGACCCTTCCTCAAGGATGGTATTCACATAATGGAGTATCTAGTGGAAGGGTCAATCGACCCTTCCTTAAGCGTAGTTTTTATGTAGAGGGGGATCTCGGAGAATGGTTGGCCAACCCTTCCTCTAGCATAGAATTGTCATGGAGGAGGAGCACAGAGAAGGGTCGATAGACCCTTCCTCAAGAATGGTATTCACTTCGTGGGGTATATAGTGGAAGGGCCAACCAACCCTTCCTCAAGCATAAATTTCATGTAGAGTGGGATTCTAGGGAAGGGTCAACCAAACCTTCCTTGATCATAACAATCTTGTCTAGGGGAGCTCGAAGAAGGATCAACTCACCCTTCCTCTAAAATATTATTCCATCAAGGAGGTTCATGGGGAAGGGTCGGACAACCCTTTCTCGAGCATAATATTCTCATTTATGGGATCACAGTGAAGGGTCGACCAACCCTTCCTCCAACATATTATTCTTACGAAGGAGGGGCATGGAGAAGGGTTGACTGACCCTTCCTCTACCATAATATTCTCATGGAGGGGGAGCACGAAGAAGAGTCAATCAACCATTCCTCAAGGATTGTATTCTTGTTGTGGGGTATCTAGTGGAAGGGTTGACCGACCCTTCCTCAAGCATTGTATTTGCATAGAGGGGGATCCTAGTGAAGGGTCATCTAACCCTTCCCCTAGCATTACAATCTCGTCTAGGGGATCCTGGAGAAGGATCAATCGACCCTTCCTATAGCATAGTATTTTCATCAAGAGGGTGCATGGGGAAATATTAGCCGACCCTTTCTCACGGATCATAGGGAAGGGCCAGATGACCCTTCCCCCAATATAGTATTAGCATAAAGGAGGAGCACAGAGAAGGGTCAACCAACCCTTCCTCAAAGATGTTATTTGTGTCATGAAGTATCTAGTGGAAGGGTATATCGACCCTTCCTCAAGCATAGTTTCTATGTAGAGGGGGATCCCACGGAAGGGTCAGTTGACCCTTCCTCCAACATAGTATCCTCATGGTGGGGAGAATGGAGGAGGGTCACTCAACCTTTCCTCAAGAATGATATTCATGTCATCAAGTATCCAATGGAAGGGTCGACCAACCCTTCCTCAAGCATAGTTTTCACGTAAAGGGGGATCTTGAGGAATATTTGATCAACCCTTCCTCAAGCATAGCATAATCCCATTTGGGGGTGTTTGGAGAAGTATAGATTGACCCTTCCTCCAACATATTATTTTTGTCAAGGAGGTGCATGGGGAAGTTCGATCGACCCTTTCTCAAGCATAGGGAGCATGGAGAAGGGGTAGTTGACCCTACCTCAAGGATGGTATTTGTGTCACGGGGTATCTAGTGGAAGGGTTAACTTACCCTTCCTCAAGAATAGTTTCTACATAGAGGGGGATCTCGGGGAAGGCTCCATAAACCCTTCCTCTAGCATAGTATTCTCATAGAAGGAGAGCATGGAGAATTGTTGTCCGACCCTTCCTCAAGGATGGTATTCATGTTGTAGGGTATACAGTGGAAGGGTTAACTAACCCTTCCTCAAGAATTGTATTTGTGTAGAGGGGGATCTCAAGGAAAGGTCAATTGACTCTTCGCCCAACATCACAATATTATCCAGGTGATCCCAGAGAAGGATTGATTGACCCTTTCTACAACATAGAATTTATGTCAAGAGGGTACATGGGGAAATGTCAATCGACCCTTTCTTGAGCATAGTACTCTCATCTAGGAGATCATATGAAACGATCATCTAGATGATGCTTTCCTTTCTAATTGGATTCTTATATCCTTGAGCATAGTATTTTAATTATGGTGGAGCACTGAGAAGGGTTGGAAAACCCTTCATCGACCATAGTATTCTCATTAAGGGAGATCCAAGGGAAGGGTCAACTGACCCTTCCTTTAGTATACTATTGAAGACACGAAGGGTATCTAGAAAGGGTCAACTTACCCTTTTTGAAGCTAATATTTGTGTTGATGGGGAGATTAAGGAAGGGTCGACTTGCCCTTTCTCGAGCATAGTATTTTCATCGTGGGGGAGCACAATGAAGGTTTGGTTGACCCTTCCTTAAGCATAGTTATCTCATCGAGGGAGAGTGAGGGTAAAGGTCAATCAACCCATCCTCGTGCATACTATTAATGTCATGGATGATTATGTGGAAGCGTCGATTGACCCTTTTTAAAGCATAGTATTCACGTTGAAAGCGAGCCTAAGGAAGAGTTGGCCGACCCTTCCTCAAGCATAGTATTTTCTTTGTTGGTGGATCATGGGGAAGGGTTAGTTGAACCTTCCTTGGGCATAATATTATCATCAATGGAGAGTGAGGGGAAGAGTAAGTTAACCATTCCTTGAGCATAGTATTCACATCATTGAGGATATGGGGGAAGGGTCGACCAACCCTTTCTGAAGCATAGTAATCTCATCAAAAGGGAACCCGAAGAGTCGACTGACCCTTCATCAATCATAGTATTTTTTGTTGTGGGGGAGCACGAGGAAAGGTTGGTTGACACTTCCTCAAGAATAGTTATCTCATCAATGGAGAGTCTAAGAAGGGCCAAATGACCCTTCCTCGAGCATGGTATTAGTGTCATGGAGGATCCCATGGAAGTTTTGATCAACTCTTTATGAAGCATTAGATGCACGTCAAGGGGGAGCCCGAGGAAGGATTTGTCAAAATTTCCTCAATCATAGTATTTTTGTTGTGGGGGAGCATGGGGAAGGGTCGATTGATCCTTCCTCAAGCATAATTATCTCATTGAGGAAGCGAGATTGGGTAAGGGCCACTCAACCCTTTCTCATGGATAATATTAGCATCATGGAGGATCCCATGGAAGTCTAGGCAAACCCTTTATGAAGCATAGTATTCACATTGAGGGGGTGCTTGAGGAAGTTTCAACCGACCCTTCTTCAGGCATAGTATTTTCATTATGGGGGAGCACTGGTAAGGGGCGATTGACGCTTCCTCAAGTATAGTATTATTTCCATGGGAGAGCCAAGGGAAGGGTTAGATGGCCCTTCCTCAAACATAGTATTAACATCATGGAGGATCCTAGGGAAGGGTTGTTTGACCCTTTCTGAAGCATAGTATTCACATTGATGGGGAGCTTGAGGAATGGTTAATTGACCCTTTTTCAATCATATTATTTTCATCACGAGGGAGCATGGAGAAGGTTTGGCCAAGCCTTCCTCAAGCATATTTATCTCGTAGAGGGAGAGAGTGTGGAAGGGTTGGTCAACCCTTCCTTGTGCATGGTATTATCATTGTAGAGCATCCTATGGAATTGTTGGCTGACCCTTTTTGAAGCATAGTATGTGTATCAATAGTAAGCCTAGGGAAAGGTCGATTGAACCTTCCTCAAGCATAGTATTTTCTTTATCAAGGAGAATGGGGAAGGTTTGATCGACTCTTCCTCATGAATAATATTATCATCAAGGGAGAGTTAGGGGAAGGCTCAGTTGACCCTACCTTGAGCATAATATTCACATCATGGAGGATATCGAGGAAGGGTTGATCGACCCTTTTTGAAGCACAATAATCACATCAAGGGGGGGCCCGAAAAAGGGTAAACTAACCCTTCCTTTAGTATAGTATTTTCATTATGGTCGAGCATGGAGATTTATCAATCAACACTTCCTCAAGCATAATATTATCACCAAGGCAGAGCCATGGGAAGCGTCAATTGAACCTTGAGCATAATATTCACATCATGGAGGATATTAAGGAAGGGTCGATCAACCCTTTTTGAAGCACAATAATCACATCGAGGGGGAGTCTGAAAAAGGGTCAACTAACTCTTCCTTTATTATAGTATTTTCATTATGGTGGAGCATAGGGATTTATCAGTCAACACTTCCTTAAGCACAATTATCTCATTAATGAAGAACACAGGGAAGGGTCGACCAACCCTTCCTCATGCATATTATTAGCATTAAGGAGGATATTGTGTAAGTGTCAATCAACCCTTTCTAAAGTGTAGTATTCAAGTCAGGGGGAGCCTGAGGAAGGGTAAGTTGATCCTTATTCAATCATAGTATTTTTTTTATGGGGGAGCACATGGAAGGATTAGCTAACCCTACCTCCAACATAGTTATCTCATTGAGGAAGGGTTTATTAGCCCTTCCTCGTGCATAGTATTAGCATTATGAAGGATCTTGTGGAAGTTTCAGTCGATCCGTTTTGAAGAATAATATTCACATCGAGGGGGAGCCTAAGGAATTTTTGGCCAACCCTTCCTTGAGCATAGTATTTTCATTGTGAGGAAGCACCGAGAAGGGTTGGTTGACCCATCCTCGAACTTAGTATTCTCGTTAAGGGAGAGCTGGGGGAAGGGTTTAATATCCCTTCCTCAATCATATTATTGACATTAATGGAGAGCCCGAAAAAGGGTCAATTGACCCTTTTTTAAGCATAGTATTTACAATGATGGGGATCCCAAGAAAGGGTTGTTTGACCCTTTCTTGATCATAGTATTTTCATCATGGGGGAGCAAGAGGAAGGTTCATCTACCCCTTCCTCAAGAATAATATTCTCATTAAGGGATTTCTTGGGGAAGGGTCGAGTGATCCTTTTTTGAGCATAGTATTTCCACTGAGGTTTAGCATAAGAAAGGCTCAATCGACCCCTCTTAATCATATTATTCTGATCATGGTAGAGCCAGGGGAAGATTCGTTCTATCCTTTCTAAATCATAGTATTCATGTCGATTGATATTTCTTTGAGCATACTATTGTTGTCAAGGGGTATTCCAAGGAAGGGTCATTGAATCTCTCCTCAAGCATATTATTCTTGTTGAGGGGGAGTGTAGTGAAGTGTTGACCAACACTTCTTCGAGCATAGTATTTTTATAGAGGGGGAACCTTGGGAAATGTCAATCGACCTTTCCTTGAGCATAGTATTTTCATTGCATTGCAGGATGGGGAACTATCAATCAATCCTTCATCATGCATAGTATTCTTGTAAACGGGTAGCCTAGGTAAGTGTTTGCTAAGAAAAACATGTCAAACAACATTGTTATCTAACATAATCTTTAGTAAAAAACAAGTCAACTAATACAATCACTAGAACCTTATTCAACCAGTAGACTAATGGATCAACATGAAAGAAAAGGAGAACTGTATGTTATACATTCAATGATATACATATGTGGGAAGTTCACAAAAGCTTGTTTAAATTTTTCCATGACCAACCATCAATCCAACCACACTCAACCTTGGTAGTTTGCACTAGGCAAAAATTTTGTCTTTCACACCTCTTTTGCAAAACTACCATCATTCCTTAAATGTGGATTGTTGGAAATATTCCTCTAATATCTGTGATGAGGATGTTGATATGGTACATGAATCTGTTCCTAATGAATAGAAGGTTCAAGCTCAAATTCCTACTCAACCAAAGGTGCAAGGTATCTCTAACAATCAACAAAAACTATTTTTAATTTTGGCATATCGTTATCAACCAAATATTCAATATACTCAACAAAATCATCAGTAATCAATTTGTCTTCCTACAACCTAGTTAGATGACTTTTACCTACAATAATTAAAACAAAAATCAATGTAAAGACACTTTTATTTGTTGATCAAGTCCCATCATATACAAGGCTTACTCTAGTCGATCTAATATCAAGAATAATTTGAACAACAATATGTTATCCACCCTCCCTGATTCCATCGCTAGAGCCCATCTTATTCAATAGCAAGGACCCAATACCTATTGTATGTTTTTCAAACTATGGAAAAAACTCAACAATAGTTGCCAATAAGGCATGAGAAGATGCCACACCATCAACATCATCTTATTTACAAGCAACAAGGCTACTGACAACATCATCAAATGCATCACATCTATAAAAGTAGTCTCATATGGGTTTTCAAACACACCATCAATCTCCTCAACATTAGACCTCTTCACAACATTTTGTAGTCAACTGATTTTTAGTTCAAGACCCTTTTTGGAGTCTTGCAATCCCCAATTAATATCATCTTTCTTAGCCACCTGCAATGATAAAATATCATAATCTTTCTTTAAATATTGTTATTTATCCAACAACCAGACATTATCTATTTGTAGGGTAGCATTTGTTGATGTTTGGACAACATCGGGAAGACATTCTCTAAAGATAATAATTAATAATATAATTATTATTGATTATTAAATATAGTATATAATAAGTAAATAATAATAATAAATAGTTATTGATTATTCAAAGGACAAATCCTTTCATGGATGGTTACCTTATGTTCCCTATATATGGAACACTCATTATTGTAATAATATATCGAATATCTCTCATATCTCATATGAATAAAAACCAACATGGTATCAGAGCAGGATTGGGCTTGACTCCCTCACCAGAGGGCCGAGGAAAACCAAGAGATATCTTGCATCTTCCCATGTTCATACTCATGTAATGTGCATCCACAGTTTCTAGCTATGGGATTTGAAATTAATATTGATTATGTCTTGTTATGGGCAATCGTTCGCTAGACTTAAATGTGGCAGCGAAAAAAAAATAAAAAAAAAATAAAAAAAAATGAAAGAGTCAACAAAGCAAATTGAAGTGAGCAGACACGGGTCGCAGAAGGCCTGAGGCTGATCCTAATTTTAAGGCAAGAAACACGAATGAGTAGATATGATGGTCCATCATTGACGAGCAACCGTCTTGGACCATCTAAACTTGCATAGGATGCCACATTGAGGTGGTATAAAGTCCTCTCTGTCGACTGGATTTTGTCAATATGCGTGGGAAACATACCAGAAAGCGTTTGTGTATGTACAGTGATATGGCCCTCATAATTTTTTTTTATTTTTTATTTTTTCCTGGACTCATACGACGCTAAGACAAAAGTTTCACACCCACACAACACCTAAATGTTTGACCTCCCATTGCAAGGTCCTATGTCTCCGTCGATGCTCATTTAATGCACGTGGAAATGGACGCCCGAGCTGTCTTTAATGGTCGAATTCTTAGACTAACTTTGTAACACATATTTAATGGCCATCACGATCTTCGAATTGTTGACTTTGGATGATCCATCTATCTAGCTATGAGTCAATGAGTTATGGGAGAACACGATTGAGTTTCGGCTGGAAATATACAAACATGGATGGGGTGTCGTTGTGGCAATGTTATTTGATGAGATACTAAATTAATCTTTATCCACATTTGTAGCTATATGTGCAGCCATTTGTAGAATCTGTTTCTTTGAGAGAATACACAAATTCTTACATTCTTTGAGAGAACTCAAGGCTTGGACAAACAAGATTTGAAGATCAAAAGATCTCCTTGTGATAAAGTTGTGGTGAAGAAAGCTCCATGGACTCCAGAAGAAGATATTGCACTTGTGTCTTATATTCAAGAACATGGGCTAGGGAATTGTAGATTGATCCATGCACAAACTAGTTTGTTGAGATGCAGTAAGAGTTGCATATTTGTACCACCTATGTCCATGTGCCCATGTACTCCTCCACCTTGAATGACTCAATAAAATTTATGGATGGAAATATAGGATTCATGTGTTTATCAAGCTAGGGTTTATATTCCTAAGAAGAGTAATGTTATACAAACCCATTTGGATTTGATGGCATTGATGCTTTTCTCGTTATTATGATCGAAGAGGTATCAAATAGGTCGCACAAGT
>SNQJ01S0205493.1:0-16466 GCA_010110895.2 Picea sitchensis | reverse complement strand
GTATGGAGTGTTGCAAGGATGGCATGTGCTTAGGTAGAACACCATGGGTTTGTTGCAATGGAGATGTGGTTGGACTACTAATGTTAACAACAAGACATGTTGGAGGTTCCAAACTAGTATCACTATTCTTACATGTATTCATGTTCATGGTTTTCTTTCGCACTATGCAATTTTTATTTGAATTAGTGGATGTTTGATGATGACCACACCACATTCCATATGTGGGTTTCTTGAAACTATTATTTTGAGAACCTTATGTCTATCTTTTTTCTTCCAATGGAACTTGCAAGATTGGAATTAGATGTCCTTTTGAAAAAGTGATTGAAGAAATTTTGGGGTACCCCCTTTTTGGGTCCACTATATCTCTTGAACTTCCCTTCCAAATTCATTGCAATAAGCATCACTCAACTTGTTCATAGTTAGGAATTCCATTTCTTCCATAAGCTACTAGTGCAGTAATGCATTGATTTTGAGAACCCTAAAGCATTTAGGGATTTTATCATTCACCTTAATCAATGTTTGGTGGTACTTTGCAATGAAGTTTAGAATAAAATAGCCTTGATTTAAGTACAATCTCTGTCACTATATGTATGCATCATCAAGGTGTCCCATGGGATAGAAATTATCTTTCAAGGTTGTCTTAAATTATTCCCTCATGGTGATGGACCGTTGTGCTTATTCTATCTAATGGGTAGACTATCACCACCATAAGCTTTCATTTTCAACAAATTTGAGAGATACAACAACATTAACTTATTAAAACTATTGAAATCAATGAATATCCTTGTAGAGGATCTCACCAGTCAATTGAATCTAATGAAATTTCCTCTTAAGTGGATGTTAATCATTCACTATTGAATTCTCAATATACTCCAAATTCAATTAAAAAAATAAAAATCTAAATGCAGCAAACCAAGCCTTAGTAGACTGCATTCTTTTTTATTTGTAGAATGATATTATTCCTAGAGATATTCTAGAAGATGCTAATATATCAAGATAGCTTCTATGACATAATTGATGAGAACTAGGTGAGCACCTTTTGATATCCACCCGATTGCACCAGAGATATACTATTTTTTAAATCTTTGATCTTTATGATATCATCAATATTGGGTAGCGGGTACCAATCTTTCCAAGAAATGTGCCCTATCCAGGAGTCTTCCATGCAACTATGCAACTTATGCAACAAGACTTTGATGATATTATAACTTTATATTGAGCTTATTAAGGAACACAACGCCATAAGTTATGGAAGACTAAGTCATTGGCATTTATGAAGACCAAGGTCTAAACAAGTCCACACATACCCACTACATTTCATAAACAAGAATGCACACATTTATGAGTTGTGAGCTAAATAATCTCACAAAACTTAATTTTTTGGGGGATTGGTTAATTTCTATAGATTGTTTATTCCAATATTCTCACACTTGACCAGATAACTTAACCAAATCTGAAGAGGGAATTTGAGGAAACAAGGCTTCATCATCTAGACCAAGGTGCAACAACATGTTTTTGAAGAAGTGAATATGTTGAAGCTATGCGCTACACCTATGCTTACACTACTATATGTTGCTCATCCTTTTGATATAGAAGATGATGCATATGACTATGGGATAGGTATTTTTCTGACACAACAATGTCATTCCATTGTGTTTTACATAGAGACATTCAATGATGCAATCCACAAGTTTTGATGTTATGATAGAGATATGTGCTCCATTTCTTAAGTAGTTCACTAGTGGAGACACTATGTATAGGGAAAATAAATTGTTATTCAATCTAACCATAAGCCACTACAGACCTAGAGAAAAATTGAGAACACACCACATATGAAATGTAATTTCTTATAGCAATTCCAATTGATTATCAAACATTTACATTGAAGATATAAAAATGTATAATACTATTTGAGTCGACCACCAATAGCATTCACAGTGGTTCTTAACACAAAAAGGTGTGATATAGAACACTATAAAGAGTTCTACAATACACACATAAATTTTGGGAAAGTTTATGAAACCATTAAATAAGGATGCCATACTACCTACACAAGACTTATTATTTAATTCAGTTGATTTTCATATGAATAAAGATCTTTTTTATTGACTTGATTGGATGTGCTCACTTGCAAGTGAACCTAGGGATTTGTTGATTTGGTAATCTCATTTCTTGAAGTTGGTTGGGCATTTTGTCACATCAAATATAGTTGTAGCTTTACAACAACATTTTTATTCGCCATGTATGAGGCATGATGTTGAGCACCACCTCAATTTTTTTGTTGCATGTCCGATTGCTAAATAAAAAAATCACCATTTAGGTGTGTATAATATTTTGATCATGTCCTCTAGATATTATGGATCTGTCAGTGTAGGTTTATGGTTCACCAATGGATAAATTCTAACATGAATGTATGGTTCACCATATCCATAAGAAAATTATGGTTCCTTTTTCATCCCCATGCTAACATATTCACCTCATGATGGTGTTTATCATTGATCTTAGTACATGTAAAGAAAGATTGCATCTTATTTAGAATTGTAGAACTAAATTGAAAATTGCATTTTGAAAAGCATATCATTTATTGGGAATTGAAGTTAGGACTTTGCATTGTGTTCATAATCATTTATTTTAATTGTTGAGTCATAACATCATTAGTTTCATGACTGCACCTTTTTTATTAAGCAAGGCCACTAAAAGTAACACTTATAACTTAAAATTGATTAGTAACGATTTTATTTTCTAGGGTGCACAAACTAGATTAGGATTTAGAGCCTTGGAACAAGATTTTGTGAGTAAAATTATCGAAGGCTATTAAATCAACATATGTGTCTGACTAAGGGAGTGGAGAAATCCATTGTATAAACAGTAATATCAGGAGGCTCTGCTTACACCAGAGTTAAGCACGAGGTCACGTGAGTTTGGTTGAAGGGATATTCCCCCAATACCTTCTTAGTGTCAGATATATTTCTGGGGATCTATTCGTATATGGGGATCTTGCTAGTACCTTTACCTCTATGAGAGGTGTTGATTTCAAGGTTTCAAGATTTGTTACCCTTCCCTTACAGTGGATCTAACTTACAACTGTTCGCCTGTGCATCGGTTATATCGTGGTTGCTTAGTTTCTTGACATAGGTACCACATAGGTTACTTGCAGGGGTTATTCTACAGGTACCCTGGATCAGATAAGGGTCAGAAAACACACAACCTTTACAAAGGATTAACTCTCCGAGGGGATCTGACCGGCTGGTTGTTAATCCCACGAGGGCCCTTATAATTGATTCTGTTACCTCCTGTTAGCACTTTATAAATTTTTTCTGGATGATAGACAAACGAAAGAGGTAACTGTTTCAACCAACTTTAGAGCTAAGGCACTAGCCTACTAACTCATAGAGGGATCTGTCGTGTCACTTGATATGTTTTTGGCAATCAGTGGCTAGATTTAGTTTATTTTGGGGGTTTTCATAAAATCTACTGGCAAAGAAGGGGAGGAACACTCAGGGCTATGCAGTCAAAATTTTGAAAGTGAATGAAAACAATGAATGGATGATAGAACGCTCCAGAGGATAAAGGCCAAATGAGGCAATGAATATGATTTGTAAATTGTATTTAAGAAGGGTGTGAGAAGAAATAGAAAACAAATAACTGCATCAGAGCATTACTGAAATGAATTCTGAATTAGTTAAGAGGAAATTTACACAGCTTAAATTGCTTAAGCTGAGAGCATCACAGGATGAATTCTGAGCTTTTAACTATCCAATTTAAGCAGAAGACAGTGCAAATGGAATCAAAGAACATAGGAAATACATACAATGAAAGGAGACAAAACTCATATAACCACCATTGGAATCTTTTCATAGAGACTTCAAAATTCTTCTGCATGTGTATTCAATTCAACTCCAGAAAATTACAATAGAGTTCAAAATAACCAAAAAGGTGCCCTTGCACTTCTGCCAACCTCTAATACATTTTGAACCTCTAATACTTATATAGTTCCAATTCCTTCTAGTTAGGAATCGATTACAATAGCTTAAATGAATCATTTCAGATTCTAAAAACTGACTATAATAATTACAAGCCAACGGTTTCGGTAAGCGAACCGATTTACAATGATTAGGAAAAAATGTTTCATAAAATAGAGTCAGATTCCTATGACTGCTCGTCTTCCTCTTTTCCATCTGTCTTTCTCCGATCTTCTGTTGAACTCGCCAACCCGATGACATCTGGAGGTTATTTGCTGGTCCCTGGAAAACTTCATTTTGTCTTACCTAGCCGCACGATCGCCTTCCACTGCAAGTCAAAAGGAATCTCATAATCCATCATTTCTTTTATCAGTATCTCCAAGTCGATGCATGTAGCATAAGTCATAGTTGGTAGCCCAAATTTTACTGCCTTAAACTGATTTAAAATCTCAAAGTCTATGGCCAAATATACCACCAAACTTGGTCCCTTCAGGCTCTCCTCCATAGCTTCAAATTTGGAATGATCCATTCTGCACTGGGTGAGGAGAGAATTATATTCCTCTTGATCTTATAATTTCCCTTTGCCATCCAAAAATGGTGGGAGGCCCTTGATAAACAATTGTTCAAATGTATCCTTAACTCTTGTATACTTTGTTCCATCTATACAACTTTGGTTTGAACTGACTTGAGAAAATTGTGCTTAGCGATGATCCTCTTGGCCCAAATGATCAGTGTAGTTCTTTCCTTTACTCCAATGGTCTGAAGATCGATAGTGGGAATGGAATTCAGTAGAATTATAGCATTTTGGGCCCATTCTGAGGGATTTTTCGCTAATGTCTCATTTACAATAGTACACCTACTTTAGACAGTGATAGCTAGGATGTCTTTGTCATTTATAAAATTCAACTACACCCTGAACTTAGCAGCTTCAACAGTGATAGCATCCTAGATTACATGTTTAGCTCCTTGAAAAAGTACTTTACCTTTCAAACTCGTCTTCAACTTTCTTACCCTCTCTTGCAAATCTTGATTTTCCTTTTGGACTTGGGCCATTTTTTATCCTTCATTTTCATCTCTTGCTGTAGCTTTTCGATGATCCCCTTAAGGCTCTTGATTTCTTCTGTCTTCAAGCTTACCTGGGACATAGACTAAACCAATCCATTAGTGCTTGATCCAGTTTCTGTAGTAGGAGGCACACTAATAGCCATATCTAACGTTACTACCTAACCTTGTGCTCAATTCTCTCTTTCCTTTTCCAGCTACAATACTTTGGCTTTGTAATTTAGTGCTTCCTGTCTAAATGTCTCCTTTTCTTGTTCTAGGGTAGTTTTCTCTGTTGTCTGTGAATGTTTTGTGGTAGACATTTTCAACTTCTTCTTCAGGCTTTGGATCATCTTGTCTTTCTCATATAAGGAATATTTTACCCCTTGAGGGCCTTCAGATTCCAATCTCTTGACCTCGGTCTACCATGCTCTGCTGGATACCTTTTTCTGCTTTAATTGTCCATCTAATTTAAGTGCATGGGTCGTCATTATCAAAACCCTCAAACTCAGACTTAGGTGGTCTAAATATAGCATGTCACTGGCATTTCTATGGAATTTTACTGTATCTGGGGCACCAATATTTTCATAATTCATCTTTATTTCATACACTTTATCATCATCTTCCACTGCTATGTTAAATGTCTTTCTTTCCACATCCCTGACTGAGAACAGGGAAGACTTGTGCTTTGAGACCTTCTCCATCTCTGGTAATAAATCTCTTATTTCACTATTGGCCATACTTCCTTTCATAACATATTGATTTGCTAAATCTTCTTTGGATTGGTATACTACCCTAGGTGCCTTGTTAAATACATGCTTCTTGTTGCTGAAAGCCCTTGAGCTGCTTTCACCTTCTGGCATGCTTCTTATACCAGCCTATCCATTCTTGGTTACACTTTCTACCATTTCCAAGCTCGTTTTATCTCTAGGTTCTTCTTCTTCTAGGTCTACTATCTGAGAGGATGGTGTGATTTTCATTTTCTTGAGAACATTTTGCTAACTATTGGCACCCAGTGCCTCTCAACTACTCCTCTTGTTATAAAAACTCATCTTTGGAGCTTTAATAATCAATCATGGAGAATTTTTCTTTGTATGGATCTGCTGCAGGGCTGACTCTATTTGTTGTGTCTGATTGGGTTGCAAGGTGACATCCATATCTGCACAGGTTTCTATATTTTCCAGTTTATCAAATCCTTCAACATGCTCATGTTCATAGGGGCCTTGTTTGCTCATCAGTCTTATTTTAGATATGACCTGATGCAGATCATATTTCCTCCCTTGTAACTGTGTAAATATGAATTCATTGAGCTTGGCCTGAATCTAGGGCAAACAGGACCTAGTCTTTACCACAAAGGGCCCTATTATGAAAGGGAACTTCAAGTTAGATGCTTTGTGCATCTTCAAAAAATGTTATGTTTCTGACATGATTCTTTGCTTGATGAATTCCAAGGAAAAGACTCTAGGAGTCAAGAAAACAGGCCAAAGGTAAGGTCTTGATAACCATATACCCAAATCACAGTGGAGTGCATGAAAATCACCCAATATCCTACCCTGTTCTCTAGATTGGGCTGTAAAGAAATCCTCATTTCTTCAAAAGCCATTGGCAGGCTGGTGCTGAAGATTAAGCTATAAACTCTGGACATGATCTTGTTTATAAAAATGAGCATTGTGATCCTTTTTCATTCAGTCAAGATGAATGCAGCTTCAGGGAACTCTGTCTTATTTGTTTCCAAGAACATTCCTAGCAAGTGCGTGTAATACCTGAAGTGTCTCAGTGATTGGAAATTTACCAGTTGTTTGTGCATACTATCAGCGATGAACTCTTCAAAATTGATACTGAAATATTGACTAGACTCTGACTGGAAAAAGGTCAACATAAAACCCAACATGACCTCTACTACAAACTTGTCATTATTTAACCCTAAAATTTGATTGAGTATGGAACAAGCCCACTAGACCTCAATAATCATGACATTTATATTCATAGGCAATGACAGACTCTCAGAATGATATTCGGGTTTAAAAATGGTTTGAAAGAATAGGGTCTTGACCTCAAGGGGACATTATCTATAGACTGTGATTAGTTTCTCTTCCTTGAAGGGATCCGACGTTGCTGGGGAAGACTCTTGTGTATTGAGGGCATGTCGAATCAACGAGCTATCTTCTCTGCACAAGACCTCTGACCCTAACTTATTCAAAATGACCTTTTCTCCCTGAGAGTACTGTTCTGCACACCAGCTTATAAATTCTGGGAAAGGGAATGTGACTTCAACAACGTAAGGGATTATGGAGGCTTGGGCCACTTCGAGGAAGGGTATTTGTTTCCCGACATTGTCTAACAAATTTGCTCTAGATACGGAAATGGGTGAGACAGTTATTTATGTGTCAAATATATCAGAGTCTCTATCAATTAGGGATTCTTATTTAGAGGTGGGATCTTGTTCTATTACAGACATAATGACAGGGTCCCTAGACATGATGAAAAATACTTGTGAGTGAGCAAAGAATGCACAATTCTAGTGCACTGTTGAGCCTCAGTTCGAATGGAGTGGTTACACCAAATTTCAAACATTCGAATGATTTTGAAATATCATAACATAATGACCAGGGGCCCTCCTTTTATATGCGCCTTTTGATATCAGGGGCGAGGCAATTTTTTTTTGGGTAGACCTCTTTTCTTCCTGATATTCCTCTGGTGGCACCACGTGGTTGTGCACCGAAACCATATTATTTCCATCGGCCCTCTTTCACATAATTAAACCTCATGCTATTTCTCCACATGATACTGTTGCTGACCATTGATCTATGGTATCTTAGATCTGTGGTTCATCGGGTCCCATCACCTTCACGTCTCCGCTAGATTTATCCATATTCCGCCAGATGTGACCTTATCCTCCAAACTATCTCACATCCATACTGATGTAGCTCCTCGCTAAATTTCCGAGACTTGGATTCCATCAAAGAGAATTGTTATGGTGATAACATAGGCTCTTATTGGGGATGCTATCCTCCCTATGAGGTAGCAAAGAATAGTAGACCATGTGCCTACCCATTGGGTTGTAATTTATTCTTGCTGTCTGAATCCTCCATCCTTTATTCAAAAACTAAAAAATCAACCCAACATAGCTCAGGGCCTTCAACTTGGGATTCAACTCTGCTTATTTTATTCCAACTTCTTCATGCAAACAGAAAACATGAAAATGATTATATACAATGAATGGAAGGGGTGATAATTGTTTAAACAATATACTGTTTGAGGAACCTTCCATTCATAGACCATCCTCCTCTGACGTCTTCATTAATCTCCTGTAATATGTAGGCATTGCTTCCATGATATGTTGCAATATTGAATGGACCCAACCATAGGTGATCAAAATTCCCATGTTTTCCCTTATCTTCATTTATGGCATCCCATTTTAGCGCCAAGTCTCCCGGTTTGAAGTTATCCACCTTGGTATGTCTGTCGAAAGCTTCTTTGATCTTGTCTTGGCACAGTTGAGTATTTTCAAAATATTTCTCTCTGGTTTTCTGTACACTGATGAGTTCATCCTTCCTCCTTTGAGTGGCATCTGTGTCTGCATCCTCCTCCTGTAACAACCTCATTACTGGCAACCCCAATGTAGTGGGAATAATTTCTTCAGTGCCATAGACGATTTGAAACGGTGAGGTGTCAATGGACCTCTTTATGGTGATCCTATCAGCCCATAATGCATGAATGAGATTTTTGTGCCAAGCCTTTTTATTTTCTAGTAACAACTTTTTTATAATTTTGGTGAGGCTCTTGTTTTATGAATTAGCTAGCCCATTTCCCCTAGGGTAATAAGAAGTGGAGTGGCCAAGTGTTATGTTGTACTTGCTGCAAAATTTCTCCATATTTTTAGACTTAAAGGCCATTGCGTTGATTGTGATGATTTTGATTGGACATATGAACCTGGAAAAAATATTTTCTTCCAAAAACTAGATGATAACAACATCCGTCGCTTGCCTGGTGGGTACTGCCTCGATCCATTTAGTGAAATAATTTGTTGCTGTCAAAATCCACTTGTGTTGGGATGAAGACTGCAGATGTATCTCCCCTATAAAATCAATACCCCATTGTATAAAAGGAGCTTCCATAGATAGGGGCTTGAACGGTAAAGGATGCAATTCGTTTTTCCCCTTGAAAATATGACATTCATGGCATCTTGAAACCCCTTTATAGACATCAGAAAAAATGGTGGGCCAATAGAAAACAGCTCTCAATATTTTTTGTACAGTAGTTTTCCAATAATGATGACCTCCACAGTCACCCTTATGGAATTCTCTGATGGTATTCTCAACTTCTTCTTCTAGCAGACAACTCAATAAGATTCTCCCAGGGTCCTTCCAATATAGAGATTGATTTATTATGCAAAATTTTGTTTCCTTCAGCTTCAAGAATCTTGCCTTCGTTTTACTTAATTCAGGAGGAGCCTGCAAATTATTTAATAAAAAGATGATATCTGCATACCATGTGGAATCAAGAAACTTCTGGGATATTTGTGGAGTCACCCTCTCCTCTTCTGCACCCTCTGACAGGTCTGCAATGAAATTTATTCCTAAGATTTCACAATTGATCTGTGCAATCAACTTTGCAAGCCCCTGTCCCTTGATCAATTTGGCGGGTTTGATCTCAAGGTCATATTCTAACAACACTTCTATCCATTTACCCCTTTTTCCTTCAGGATCCGACAGGGTTAGGATGTCCTTTACTGAGCTACTGGGTACATAAGCAGTAGTATGGGAGTGTAGGATGTAAACTCTAAATTCTTTCAAGGCCTTGAATAAAGCATATGCTTGCTTCTCCATGATGTCATACTTCAAAGGATCATCCCTCAATGTCTTGTTGTAATATGCTATGGGCTTCTCAAAATTATGGTCATTTTTCTAGAGCAAAACACTAGCAATTGTATGTTCTGAGGCAAGAGAGAACAATATAAAATCCTTTTCAAAATTAGAACTAGATAGTACAGGAGGCTTGGTCAATGCCACCTTGATGTCTTCAAAGGATTTTTTGGCCTCAGAAATCCATTTGATTTAATTTCCCTTCTTGAGCATGTTGGTGATGTGTTTTATGATTTCAGCCAAATTTGGGATAAACCTTCTCAGAAAATTTACTTTCCCCATGAAATATTGAACCTCCTTTTTACTCCCGGGTATGCCAATTTTCAAGGTTCCCTCAACTATGCTGGGATCTACCTTTATCTCTTCTTTCGAAATAATATGACCCAGTAGCTTTCCTTCTTCCATGGAAAAATTTGACTTCTTAGGATTCAATGATATACCAAACTTCCTGCATTTTTCAAATTCCCTTCTTAGATGTTTGAGGTGTTCCTCATCTGAAGCAGAATACACAGTGATATCGTCCAGGCAGATAACGATGAACTTGTCTTTTTCATCAGCAAAAACGATGTCCATAGCTCTCTGTAATGTTTCCCCTGCATTCATGAGCCCGAAAGGCATCTTGGCATACATGAATGCTCCCCATGGCATTGTGAATGTTGTCTTTTCTTGATCATTAGGATGCACCATGACCTGATTGTATCCAGAGAAACCATCCAACATTGACATTTTCTGAGAGTTTACTACCTTCTATAAAATTTGGTCCATTTTAGGCAACGAGTAGTTGTATTTTAGAGACACCTTGTTTAGATTTCTGAAATCCACACACAACTTGATCTCTCCACTCTTTTTTTTGACTGGCACTAGATATTCTACTCATTTGGAAAAACTCAGGGATACTATGATTTTGGCTTCGAATAGTTTCTTCACCTCTTTCTCAATCAGGGGTAGCAACAAAGGGTTTATCCTTCTCAATTTATGTTTGAATGGTTTGTGATATTCTTTGATTGGGATAACATGTTGAATTATACTGGTGTCATATACTTTCAAATCATCATATCTCCAAGAAAAAACATCATGGAATTCTTTCATTAACTTGACATACCTTTCCTTGACTTCGGGGCTGATCTTTCTAGACAGTTTAATGATCTTTGGATCCTCCTGAGTCCCAATATTGTAGTCCTCCATGCCCCCTTCATTTACTATGATTTTTGGACTTCTTTCCACATCGTTATTATCAAAGAGTTTCTCTCATGGAACCAGACCCCTGGGAATGATGTTACTCTTCAACTGAACTATGTCTCTACCCGCAATTTGATTGTCAAAGTACCCTTCTTTTGTGAAAGCAACTACATCTACTTCTTCATCACAGTATTATTCATCAATGTTCATATTCTCAAATTCATTTTCCATTTTGAGGAAGCTTTCTATTTGTTTGTCATCTTCAAAAACTTGTCAGTACTCAATGTTATCTGGTATTGCTGGCATGTATTTGACATCAACCTCATATTTTTTACTAGGGAAGATTGAAACTTTGAAGACCGCTGATGACATAGCCAAGGCATCAACAATCTGATTCTGCTCTCTTGGAATTGTTGAAAGATTATATTCTGGAAAGTTCTCAAGGAGATATAGCACAAGGTTTCTATATGCCCTCATCCTGGGCTGCTTTTCTTGGTATATTCCTTTGATTTGATTGATAATCATCTTAGAGTCTCCTTGTACAACAATTCTTTTGGCACCCAACTCTTTCAAAACTTTCAACCCCAATATTAATTCTTCATATTCTGCCATGTTGTTTGTGCACTCGAAAACAAGTTTATAAGAACACAACTTTGAATCTCCTTTGGGGTGATTGATCCAAATGCCAACCCCTTTTCCCTCTCTGCAGGAAGATCCATCAAAACTCATCTTCCATATTTGATCTTCTGGATCATCCTGTTGCTCTAAAAACTTCTTAATCTGCTGCTCAGATCTCCCTTTTTCAGCCATGTTGATATCTGGTTTCCCTTCTTCAAGACACAGGTTGTTGAAGAAAATGGAAGACCCTAACTTAGTTTCCACAGAGTAGATGGGATGATTACTAGGATGTGAATTTTTTATGACCATATATTTGTGCAACACCTCTCTTTACAATCTTCTATCTTGACCAAAAACAAGGATGGTGGCATATGACATGTCCATCTGAAGAGTTCCCTTTAATTTTGCATCCCATGACCTGGACAACAACATGCCAAATTTGGGGGGAATATCTGCAACCACTACGTCCATAACCATATTCTTTGCTGGGATTTGTGCCAATGACACCACCAGGTCTTTGATCATGCTAAGGCATTTCACCTTTCTTGAATTGAAAGAGAACAGATCTTTATCAGGCCTTGTGATATCCAGGCCCAATTGGTCCATGACCACTTTGGGCATTAGGTTGTGAGATTCTCTAGAATCCAACATAACATTGTGCAGAGTCATATCATGGACCTTTCGACTCACATAAAAAGGGGGGACTTCTTCAGTATCACTATTTTCCTCCACGTGTGGGCCAAATAAGATGGTCGAGTGATCATCTTGTATGTTTAGGGTATCAGAAGTTTGTTCCATCTTCAACATTTTGATGATCTGATTCATATACTCAGTGTTCTTGATTAATTCATTGAAAGGCACAAAATTTTTAATCTTGGCCATCTCACTTTCAAAATTAAAGGAGGATGAGGTTTTATCTACCTCTTTGGTGACTGTTTCCTTCCTTGTATCCGGTATTTTATTCTGAGGCTCTTCCTTATGCTTTCATTTGTCTACAACATCCTTTGCAACATAATCCTTTTTGGGCTGAGTTGAAGAGGGTATGTTACTCTAATATTTTTTGGTGAGGTTTCTCTTTGGAGGGTTTGGAGGTACTTTTTGATTTTGAAGGTTATATTTTCTTTGGAATTACATGATGGCATTTTGAAATCCTATATTGTAATCTTCCCTTTCTACTGATACCCTTTCCTCCTCATCTTGCAAAAATATCTCACTTGCATCCATGAACTGGTCATGTTCTTCTTTAGTCAAAAATATCTCAGTTTCTTTATCATGACAATAGTTCATTTTGTCTTCAAAATATCCATAATAATTCTCATTTACATAATTATTTTGAAAAGGAGGCATTATTTATTGTTCCCCCTAATTTCCTTGGTTTCACTGATTCGGCCGATTTGCTGGATTTGCTTGATTCATTTTCTCTCTTTGTCTAATTTGTGGGATTGTTGGTCTCCTTGGATTTCTGGGTGGACCATCATCCTGTTCTTTGGGGTTAGACCTATTACCTAGGGCCATTCTTTCCATCATTCTCTCCATGCTTCTCATCATTGTTTCAAACCTTTCTTCCAAGGTTTGTGAGGTTGAAGACTGGGCCTTATCTTGAGTTTTGTTCATGTCTCTTCCAGAGTCGACTTTTATCTTTCCTGAAGCCATTAGATTCACTTCGAATTCTATGGCATCAGTAATCATATCATCTAATGTAGTAGATCTTCATTCTCTCAATAATAAATAAAAATCACTTTCAAAAGAATCAGTATATTTGAGCTGAGCAACTTTAGGGGGGGTTTACCTCAGCAGGAATCAAATTATAAACCTTCATGAATCTGGTTGAAAACTCCTGCATAGATTCGTCAGGTGATCTCTTCATGTTTTTATACTGGGTCAACAATTGAAGGGGATTTTTCTTGTCTCCCCATTTTGCAAGGAAGTTGGTTTCAAAGGCTTCGAAATTTACAATATTGGCCGCCGGAAGAGCTCTGAACCACTTCCTCACTTCTCCTGCAAGAATTTGTGTAAACAAACTCTTTTTTACATCTTCAATGTCCACCTCCTCTAAGTCTATGAAATTATTGAACCAATATAGGTGCTTCTGGGCTGATATGCTACCTTCAACATCATATAGTTTGGTCCTTAGGTTATAATCTTGAGGTAAATCATGTAATTGAGCAGGCAGTATGAGGGGAGAAAATATAGCTCCCATGGCTACTGTGAGGGGT
Source organism: Picea sitchensis (assembly GCA_010110895.2). Classification (NCBI taxonomy): domain Eukaryota; kingdom Viridiplantae; phylum Streptophyta; class Pinopsida; order Pinales; family Pinaceae; genus Picea; species Picea sitchensis. The sequence continues at coordinate 2,585 of SNQJ01S0205493.1, read as the reverse complement.
CAGAGTGGTTGTTGGTTCTGAGAAAAAATCACTATAGGCCTGGCCGATGCGGCTAAAATCAAATCTTGGAATCTTTTTTCGTCAAAGATGGCTTCGTCTAAACAGGATTTAAATTTAGTTCTAAATAGAGTTTTCTCACATTTCACATCAAAATCAAGGTCTTAAATACTTGTCACTCCATCCTTGGGTAAGGAAAGGTATTGATATGGACGCGAAACTGGGGTTACTGGCTTTTCTTTTCTTTTATGTAAAAGCTTCTCAGGGTTAGACATAAGGATTGCAGATTCTGGGTCTGGGTTGCTTCTGGTGTGAATTTTCTTGGGAGCTAGGATTTCAAGTTCACACTGCTTGGTGCAATTAGTCTCTCATTAATGGAGTTTCTAGGGTAATAATAATAACCTTAGACAATAATTTATTCAATCCACTATCACCCTCAGGTATCGAAACTAAGCTTAAAGTCATTTTTCCCAGGGAATATTTTTCAATTTTGTCCCTGACAACGGCGCTAGAATGTTAGCACTCTGTAAATTTTGTCCGACTGATAGAAAAATGACAGAGGTAACTATTTCAACCAACTTTAGAGCTGAGGCACTAGCCTTCTCAACTCAGAGAGGGCTCTCTCATGTCACTTGATATTTCTTTGGCAATCGGTGGCTAGATTTAGTTTGTTTTGGGGGTTTTTATAAAATTTGTTGGCAAAGAAGGGGAGGAACACTCAGGGCTATGGAGTCAAAATTATGAAAGTGAATGAAAACACTGAGTGGCTAGTAGAAATCTCCAGAGGATATAGGCCAAATGAGGCAGTGAATATGAGTTGTAAATTGTATTTAAGCAGGGTGTGAGAAGAAATATAAAACAAATAATTGCATCAGAGCATTACTAAAATGAATTCGGAATTAGTTAAGAGGAAATTTACACAGTTTAAATTGCTTAAGCTGAGAGCATCACAGGATAAATTATGAGCTTTTAAGTATCCTTAAACTCTTGTATACTCTGTTCCATCTGTACATCTTTGGTTTGAACTGACTTGAGAAAATTGTGCTTAGCGATGATCCTCCTCGCCTAAATGATCAGTGTAGTTTTGTCCTTTAACCCAATGGTCTAAAGATTGATAGTGGGAACAAAATTCAACAGAATTATAGCGTTCTGGGCCCATTCTGAAGGATGCTTCGCCAGTGTCTCATTTACAACAGTACACCTGCTTTGGGCAGCTATAGCCATGCTGTCTTTTTCATTTATAAAATTCAAGTACACCCTGAACTTAGCAGCTTCAATAGTGATATAATCCTAGATTACATGTTTAGCTCCATGCAAAAGTAATTTACCTTTCAACCTCGTCTTCAGCTTTCTTAGCCTGTCTTGCAAATCTTGATTTTCCATTTGGACTTCGGCCATATTTTCATCCTTCATTTTCATCTCTTGCTACATATTTTCTATGATCACCTTAAGTATCTTGATTTATCCTGTCTTCAAGCTTACCTAGGACATAGCCTGAACCAATCCATCAATGCTTGATCCAGTTTTTGTAGTAGGAGGCACACTAACAACCATATCCGACGTTACTGCCTGACCTTGTGACCAATTCTCTCTTTCCTTTTCCAACTACATTACTTTGGCTTTGTAATTTAGTGCTTCCTATCTAAATGTCTCCTTTTCTTGTTCTAGGGTAGTCAGCTCTGCTGTCTGTGGATGTTCTATGGTAGACATTTTCAACTTCTTCTTCAGACTTTGGATCATCTTATATTTCTCTTCTAAGGAAGATTTTACCCCTTGAGGGCCTTCATATTCCAATCTCTTGACCTGGGTATGCCATGCTCTACTGTATGCCTTTTCCTACTTCAATTGTCCATCTAATTTAAGTGCATGGCTCGTCTATCTTGAAACCCTCAAACTCAGACTTAGGTAGTATGAATATAGCATGTCACTGGCGTTTTTGTGGAATTTTACCTTATCTGGGGCACCAATATTTTTATAATTCAGCTTGATTTCAAACACTTTATCATCCTCTGCCACTGCTATGTTAAATGTCTTTCTTTATACATCCCTAACTGAGAACAAGGAAGACTTGTTCTTTGAGACCTTCTCCACCTTTGGTAATAAATATGTTATTTCACTATTGGCCATACCTCCTTTCAAAACATATTGATTTTCTAAATATTCTTTGGATTGGTATACCGCCCTAGGTGCCTTGTTAAATACATGCTTCTTGCTGCTGAAATCCCTTGAGTTGCTTTCACATTGTGGCATTCTTCCTATATCAGCCTCTTCGTTCTTGGTTTCACTTTCGACCATCTCCATGCTCGTTTTATCTCTAGTTTCTTCTTCTTCTAGGTCTACTATCTGAGAGGATGGTGTGTGTTTGCACCCAATTCATCACTTGGTGAGCAAATAATGAGTGCTTACATGCCCAGTTGGGATCTGCTAGGCATGACAGCTATAAATTAAAAGGTTAGAAAGAGAAACAACAAAGTTATAAACAAAAATCAAACTAAAACAAATTAAAACTATGAGCATATGGAAAAATGAAAAATAGAGACAAATGGACCAATATCACCAATGTATAAGCTGATCTATTGATGAAATCC
>SNQJ01S0205492.1:0-16467 GCA_010110895.2 Picea sitchensis | reverse complement strand
ATCAATAAATTCAATTTAAATATATTTGTTCAACCGACAACTTGTCTAGGGTTTCCTTTAATTCTTTGCTTCCTTCCGGAGGATGCTAGTCTCGTCATAGGTCACAATAGAGGTTCATACCTCCCAAAGCTACCATAATATTAACACGTCAGACTCTGGACTGAGTTGTGATGATGGCCTTGTACTCCTATGGACTTAGTTGAGTCGGCTTGAGATGGCTCTCCAGATGGTACTCATGTAGACTCAGTTGAGTTAATCTATTGAGAGTGACGTCCCTGTGGGTGAGCACAGGTGGACGTGTCCCTAGTGGTTGAGCACTAGAGGATGAGAGAGATTCTTTCTATATTGTCTGAGAGTAAGATTTGTTGTAACCCTAATTTTTGTTGTAAAGGGTACAAGTCAGCCCCACCATGTAAGAGATAATTAATATTGTGTAAAGATTAATTATATTATTAAGTGATAGAGGTCGGCCCTATTGTGCCAATAGACACTTCCATTTGATGTGTCTAGGTCATGTATAAATAAAGAGTTAGATCCCCATTGTGGATCACTCTCACTTGTCATGTCATGAGTTAGAGGTCTGAAATTTGGGGCGCACTTTCCTAGGCGCTAGCTTTCTCAGTCATAGCAGCACCCTCTTGTGTGCTAGGGTTTGGTGGTGGATGGTGTATCTTCTCTTGGCAATATATGCAAAGGATTGTTGGGTTTTTCCCTTGGTTGAGAAGGGTTTTCCTAGGATACTTCTTGTGTTCTTCTGCATGGTTATTCTTCTTGTGATCTTGGTTTACTGCAGCTTGTATTGTTGCTACAAATGGTTATGGTTCAGTTAATGCTAAATTGAAATAAACCACATGTGCATAAGCTTAACCATCAAAATTCAACAATAGTTTGGTCAAAGAACCATACCTTGGGTTATTATTCAGCCAAACTGGGTTACCAAACAAAATTTCTCCCAAGTTTGAACATGCAGACTGGTGGTGGAAGAAAACATGGAAGATAAAGGCTCCAGAATAAACAAAAATCTTTATGTGGCTAGCTATAATGAACAAGGTTTTAACTTGGGAAGCTATGCAGAGATTGACCAGGCAGGGGCCTAGAATTTGTATTTTATGTTGAGAAGACGAAGAAACAACATCAAATTTGCTTATTAAATGCTCATATGTCCAGTAAGTGTGGTTAAAGGTTGAGCAGATAACAAGTGTGAAGGATGGATGGGTGGGTGATACTGTTGAAGGATGTTTGAAAACCTGGTATAGCAAAAGGGAACTAAAGGAATGGAGAGCTGTGCAGTGTCCGACCATCTGGGGAGTGTGGTTAGCGAGAAACTCAATACTTTTTGAGGATAAAGGTATACCCTGTTTCCACGTTTCATATCAAATCAGATCCGTGACCATAACTTACAGGCTACTTTTTATTCAAAAGAAAGAGAGGCAGCTGTCGGATTTGGTTATCAATAAAGAACAGGTCTGGGGTTAGTTTGATGGATTAAGGCAGGGCCCAGAGAACAGAAGCAGTGCAGGTTACATTTTATATCTCTCTGAGAGTCATTCAATTAATGTGAAGGCAGGGTTGGGTTCTGGATCTAATAATTTCACAGAAATAAATGCATTAAGACTTCTTCTAAAATGTGCCATGGATTCCAGTCTAGTGATCATGTGGATAAATGGTACAGGTCAGCAATTAAATATCTATCTAAGGACTCTAGGGGATCAGACAAAATCAATAACAAATCCGTTTAAGTCAATCTCCTTTACACATGTTTAGAGAACAGAATATGGAGACAGATTTACTTTCAAAGGAAGGTCAGCAGGTAGCAGAGGAAAAGGTGGGTCTATGAAGAGTGCAGAGAGGGATTAAGTTCTGTCTCTGAATCCAATTATTTCTTAAGCTGACATGGCTTATGATTCTGAAGACTGCTGAAAGATTTACTGGCCACTAAGCGGCACAAAAGTTATGTTTTTAATGCTTATTAATGATTATGATTAGATGACATGGATACAATTCTCTTTAGAAATATTCAGGACTAAATTAAAGACTGTTGAGGAGTTCTTTTCCTGTTGCTGTAAGTCAACATAATTATGGAGCTAAAAATGAATGTCTTTTTTTTGGGACTCTACTGATGATAGGCGGCAGTAAATGCCCCTTTTTGATTTGTAAGTACAATCGCACATTGGACGTGTAATTTCTTCTCTACTTGAATAGAAATGGTGATTTTTTCTTGAATTAATATATATATATATATATATATATATATATATATATATCACTGCTGTCCCAAACCCGTCATTCCCTGAAAATCTTGGGGTTGTGCTCTTGCTGTTCAAGACACCCAACATCCCACCTCACCCCACCCCCATTCTGGAAACTTGTGCAACATAGGGTAGAAGTTTATGAGGTTTATGAATCGTTGGAAGATGATAAGAGTTTGAAAAGGAATCCACGTCATTTTCAGACATTATCAAGCATTGTAATTCCATGTTTCTTAGCTGAAGAATGATGAATTGTAATATCTGTGCATAGAGTGACATATTGAGTGGACGGCAGAATGTAGCCAGAATTAAGGGAAAAAGAAACAAAAAAGAGACTGCAAAATTTTGGCATTTAAATCTTAGTCATATACCAGATGCACCGACTTCTGGGAAAGATTATAGTACCTTCAAATTTATACCCTTGAGAACAATAATTGAAATGGATTTATGCTTCAAAAGCATGTGATTTACAAAACTTTGTCATTTCAACCTTTAACCCAGATCAACAAATCATTTGTTCAATAGATCAGAGTACATTCAATTCTTCTCACTTGAAGAAGAGAAAACCACTGTAAATAATTTAGTTGAGTCACTTGAAAGTCCGGTTTATTTCCATAGCACTACAATTCTCTCTGTTCAAACTGCCAAACACCATCAAGGAGTCAGCCAGAAGTTCATTTGCTTCTGGTGGTCTTTGTAAGGAGTGTAAGGACAAAATGATGTTTATTAAAAGTAGTCATAGCACCAATGGCAATATTGGATTTGCTTCATTAAACATACATGCTAATTCAATGTTTTTCTTGAGACCACCTACACCTACAACCTTATATTTGTCATGCCTCAAAATTCATAACCCTGATTTTATGCTATTATGCAACTCTGTGCTCTTTGAATGGTCAATGTTTTGATTTTTTGGGTCAATGAGGTTGTCGTTCAACAGTGTAGACAGTGGCATGTCAGGCCACCCACCAAGGTTCACGAGACAGAAATAAGAAGTTGGGGCTAGGTGCAAGCCCTAGGTGACTTTGACAAATTAGTACAGCCCCTGTCCTGACAGCTTATCCAAACGGAGTTATATGTATATACTAAATAGTTCACCCCCTGGGGTTCATTACTCTCGGACAAGTAGGACCCTTGTGGTGCCCAGCCCCTTCTGCCAGTTGTAATGCTTTTACTGAGTTTAAAGGAAGCACTTTCAAAAAAAAATGTTTCAATTTTCTTTGCTCTCTACCTTCTATAAGATAGAATAATCAAAGTCAAAAGATATACTATGGGATGTGATCTCATTAAAATTATTACAATATACTTTCTGGATCCTCACATCTATAAGGTCCAACCCTTGGGAAATGAATAAATTGTGTGTGAGAATTAAAGCCCAAAACGGCATAATGTCTTGAATTTCAACCAGAATCCTTGCTATATAATGAAATTTGACACAAATGAATCTGCCCATGATTATATCCAATTATTAAGTGCAATTATCAAGGCTAGACAAAACAAGAACCTAACTAAAGTAATCTAAGTTCTAATGCTCTAGAGATCCAGCAAGACGAACCAGGATTTGGAACAAGATGAACTGGGCTAGGAATGGTGACGATGCTTCTAAATTTTACTTCTAATAGTTGAAAGGAAGTGCTTCTCAAAAGGAATTCTCATGCTCAAAAAGCATCAATAAGAGCTGATGCAGGATGAAAAACGAAATAAGAGCCATCTTCCAGGATCACTTCCAAAATGTTTTCACCTCTATGTGTTATCAAGAAACTTGAATGCAATCAGGACACTAAATAAGCTGTAAAACAGAATGTTACCCAAATTGTTTTTTGATTTGACAATGATCTCCTTTCACATCCACTTGAGGCCGAAGAGCTGTTCAAGCTACGACTGATAAGGAATGCCCAGGGATGAATGAGCTCCCTTTCAGAATTCTATAATGAATTGCAACAAGTCATCGATGATGATTTGATGAATATGTAGCATGAAACTTGGCACTACGGGTAAGTGGATCACTAATTATATTCTAGTCTAAGGTTTTGTAAGTAAAATGCTTAGATGAAATAAATTGACAGAAATGGTTCTCTGGAGAATACTTCAAATTATGCCTAGGCAATGGAAAATTAACCACAAAATCAAGTCAACAAGAAGCAACAAAGCAATAATGATGAGTGAATACGCTGTTAGATATTGTAATGTTTATTTCATTAGTAATATATGTATAGAGTAATAATGTAATATCATAAAGTGGAAATAAGCCATATGTAATAAATTACATTAATGTTATAACTGAACTTGCTAGATATATATTATATATACAACACCACTTTATGTAATTGAATACACATTGATAGAATACATCTCTCATTCAGACTCTCTCACTTGTCTCTTGTATATTCTCCATAGCATAGTTTAACATGGTATCAAAGCCACGGTGACTGTGGCCTAGGGCAACTTCACAGAGACAACTTCAAGTATTAGTCAAGACAAAGTTTGCTTTGCCAGAAATTCGAGAAAGAGACATCGAATGGCAGAGTCAACGAATTAAAATCTAGTACGGCCAGGAAGAAGAATCTGTTTGGCAGCATAATGAAATCAAATCTGTACAGAAGCAATCGCTCAGCAAGTTTGTATGGCAGTGAACTAAATTCAAAGTGTACGGTGACAGCTCAGCAATTAATTTCATAGAACTGCTCAAAATTTTTCCTACTCAGAAATCGTTTGGATGCATACGGACGACAAACAGAAGCATACAACATTTTCCTACTCAGAAATCGTTTGGATGCATACGGACGACAAACAGAAGCATACAACAACTGTCAGTCAGCAGAAAAAGTCAGCCATTCAGCAAATCATACTGTGGCTAAATTAAAATCGTACGGACGACACATCAATCAAAATACCGTATTGCTGCTCAATAAAAAATCGTACAAACAGACAACACATCACTTAAATCATAAGGCTGTTCAATTTAAAGTGTATGGTGGCACAGATTTTGAACAATGTCTGTGATTCGTACATTGTACGGCATGGCTGCAAATAAATTGTAAGGAAGCACCAATATTAATGCAATGTACGGACGACAAAAGGTACATCCTCTGGAAAATTTGTTTCCCACTTGTACAGTCTAATTTTTTTACGGGGCTATAAGTTTTTTTTATTTTTAAGGGGGTATAAGGGTTTCTGATTTTTATTGGAGTTATAAGCATATTTTTTTAGAAGTTAGAAGGAGATATGACAAATATTAATAATTTCGTGATGCATGAGTCTCATAAATTTAATGGCAAAAATTTGGAACAGATTTTGTCTTATCATGATCTTTGGGAACCAATCACTACGACAATGCCAAAACCTGATCCCATGACTAACACCTATAAAGCAAAAATGAATTACTCTTCTTACCTTTGCTTTTGAGGATGATATTATTCTCCATATTTGCGGTATTGCTAATGCTATTGATGTTTGGAAGAAGTTAAAGAATTTATATGAAACTTCAAATGAACTTCGAATTTTATTGTTGAGAAACAAATTAACCAGTTTGAAAATGGTAGCATCAGATTCCTTTACAAATCATGTTTAGAAGTTGCAGAAAGTAGAAAATGAATTATCAGTGATTGACACAAACATTAAAGATAAGGAATTCATAACCATTCTGTTTAATAGCCTACCAAATGTGTATCAGAATTTTGTTACCTCATTTTGTGTACCTTCTCAAAATCAAGTTCCCACATTTGAATAAATTGTAGGCTCACTACTCTAGGAAGAGCAGCAACTCAAGAAAAATCAACTTGCAGAACCAGATGGAGGTTTTACAGGAAGACATAGAGGGAGAAGTCGTGACAGAAGTCATCAAGGAGGAAGGTATAGTTGGAATCAAAATTGGAGACCAATTTTTCAAATCAGACAGGTACTTCTCAAAATTCTAAGCATTGCAATTATTTTAGCAAGAGTAATCATAATGAAGAGGAGTGTTATCTTAAACAAAGACATGACGCTGACAGGAATAGAGGTAGAGGACATCATAGAGCAAGAAGTAGAGGGGGAAAGCATCAAAGTCATTTTGTAGACATACTGACATCTATGCTTCTTAATGTGTCTGTTACATTGATTCGGGAGCCACCAAGCATATGACAGGTATGCAAGAAGTTTCTTTAAAACTCTCCTTGTGATAACAAGATCATTATTCTTGGTGATGACAGTATTCATGAGGCACAAGGAAGAGGTGAAGCTACCCATGATAGTTTCAGGAGATTGCATCAAAAATATACACAATGTCTTGTATGTTCCTGGCTTAAAGACAAACTTACTTTTTGTTAGTAAAATCACGAATGAAAACTATACTATTGTGTTTGATAAGAAACAGTGTTTGATTATAGATCGTAACAACAAGATCATTGTCACGAGATTGTTATGTAATGATATGTACAGGTTTAATGGTATTCGAAAGCAACAAGAAGATTTTTTGACATGTTGTACTTCAGAAAATCAATTATGGCATGAAAGATACAGTCATCTCAATTACTTTTATTTGAAGTTGTTTCATAAACATAATTTGGTGAATGGATTGCCTAACATTGAGGAAGATAAAGGTGTATGTGAAGCATGTCTGGCAAGGAAGCAACATCATTTTAAATTTGATAACAGTAAAACCAGGGCAACTCAAGAAATTGAATTAATTCATAGTGATGTTTGTGGTCCAATGAGAACTCAATCCCTCGGAGGTGCTAAGTACTTTGTAACATTCATCAATGATTTTTCAAGAAAAATATGGGTATATTTTTTGAAGAACAAATCTGATGTATTTGCAATTTTTAAGCAATTCAAGGCTATGGTTGAAAATGAAGTGATCAGCACATTAAGGTGTTTAGGAGTGAGAGGAGGCGAGTATGAATCACATGCATTTTGCGATTTTTGTTATCATCATGGTATTCAAAGACAAACTTTTGTTTCCAAAACACCACAGCAAAATGGGGTAGAAGAGAGAAAAACAATCAACTATGGAGATGGGTGCATGCTGAAAGGGTGTCATCTCAATGATCAATTTTGAATTGAAGCAGTTCAAACAGCAGTATTTTTGTTAAATCATAGTTCGACAAAGGCGGTTTGTGGAAAGACCCCTTATGAAGCTTGGTCAAGAAGGAAACCAGAGGTAACCAATTTCAAAGTTTTGGGTTGTTTGGCACATGCACATGTTCCAGATACAGATAGACATAAGTTGGAGGCTAAAAGTAGGAAATGCATATTTATTGGGTATAGCACTGAATTGAATGCATACAAGTTATATGATCCATTATATAAAAAGATGGTTATAAATAGAGATGTAATTTGTGATGAGCGACTCCCACATGTATATACATCATAATGGAAAGGAGAAGTTTTGCAAGGTGATAATGAAGAGCTTGAATTCAAAACTCTCATCACATATAGGAGGCACAAAAGAAAAGAGGACAAAGTGGAGGAAGAAAAAGTAGATTTGGAAGGAAAAGATGATAGTCAATCTCCAAAAGATGGAAGTACGTGTCAAAAAAAGTCAAAATGGTTCTATCGCACTCTTTATGATGCAAAGCCAGATGAGATACAACACGATGAGAAAAGAACAAAGTCAAAATCACCATAGTAGGTAAATCTTGCTTTGATGAGTGAAGTTGTGCATTCTTATGATCCAGTTTCTTTTAATTAAGCAAATCAGAAACAAGAACGGAGAGATGCAATGCAAGTAGAATATGATGCTTTGATGAAAACAACACTTGGAAGTTAGTTTAATTACCTCAACTAAGAAACCAATAGGATATAAATGGGTATCACACAAAGTTCAAATCAGATGGTTCTATTGATAAATATAAAGCCAGGTTTGTTGCAAAAGAATATGCACAAAAAGAATACATCGATGAGGAAACGTTTGTTCCTACTGCAAAATTAATCATAACCATAATGTTGTTAGCTCTTGCAACAGAGTTTGGATGGCAAGAACACTAGTTGGATATTAAAAGTGCATTCTTAAATGGGGATTTACAAGAATAAGTGTATATGGAACAACCTGGAAGATTTACAGTTGAAGGAAAAGAAAAGTTAGTATGTAAGTTGGTGAAGGCCTTGTATGGATTAAAACAAGTCCCTCAAGCATGGTATGAAAATATGAATAAGTATATTAAATCAAAAGGTTTCAAGAGAAGTGATTTTTATCCTAACTTGTATATCAAAGAAAAAGGTAAAGAAATTATCATTATGATTGTATATCTTGATAACTTAATAATTACAGGTGGTAGTGATGACTTGATTTAAGAAGAAAAAGACAGTCTTTGCACATCATGTGATATGACTGACTTGGGATTATTGCGTTATTGTTTGGGCATTGAAGTTTGGCAACAACCAAACATGGTTTTCATCTCACAAACAAAGTATGCTTCAAAATTGTTGCAAAATTTTAGAATGGAAGATTGTAATCCCAGAAAACACCAATGGAGGTAAACTTAAAGCTTTCAAAAGATGACGAATCTGAGGCAGTTAATAAATTGCTTTATCGTCAACTTGTAAGACGATTGATTTATCTTACCACAACTAGAACAAACATAACTTTTGTAGTTGGAATGTTATCAAGGTTTATAAATTGTCCTAAGAAAACACAATGGAATGCAGCAAAGAGACCACTTAGGTATATCAAAGATACCTCACAATTTGGTATTGTACTAGAGAAGAATGATAACTTCATGTTGAAAGGTTTTTTCAGAAGCAAACTAGACAGGTGATACAGATGAAAGGAAATTTATAACAAATTATGCTTTTACTCTTAATAGTGGAGTGATTTCATGGGCAAGTAAAAAGCAACCTTCAGTACTGCTTTCAACAACAAAAGTAGAATACAAAGCAATTGTTGGGGCAACTTGTGAAGCAATGTCGTTACATCGAATTTTAAGTGATTTGAAGCTTCCACAAATGCAACCTACAACTTTACACTGTGAGAACCAAAGTGCCATCAAGATGACGAAGAATCTGATTTATCATTCAAAAATAAAACATGTTGAAATCCAGCATCACTGTACTAGAGAACAAGTACAGAACAAAGAGATAGACTTGATTAATTGTAAGTGCCAAGATCAAGTGGCATACACCTTCACCAAAGCACTCAATAGGGAGAAGTTCAAAAAATTTCAAGAAACATTAGGAGTTGTGAAAAATGAAATAAACATTAAGAGGGGGTGTTAGATATTGTAATGTTTATTTCATTGGTAATAAATGTATTAGAGTAATAATGTAATATCATAAAGTAGAAATAAGTCATATGTAATAAATGACATTAAAATTAATGTACTTATGAAATTAGGTGAGCGGTTCCTAACGGGAATAACAGAACTTGCTATACACACACACACAACACCACTTTATGTAACTAAATACACGTTGATTAATACACCTCTCATTCAGACTCTCGCTTTTCTCTTGTATATTCTCCATAGCATAGTTTAACATACATACACATGGAATGAGGAGTAATTGGTATCCTTGTTAAACTAAAATATGGAGAATATATTAAAAAACAAAAGAGACGAAAATAGAGATATCATATTATATCACGGTGCTTAGAAATGGCATAAACGGTGTTGCATATATGCCAAGCAAGTTTCGTTATTCTTATTAGGAACCGCTCACCTAATTTCTTTAATATAACGTTAACTTAAATGTCCAATCTCATTATTATGTATAACTTATTTCTGACTTTATTGCATTACATCATAACTTTTAGATACATCACATTTATCAGTGTCCTTAGATAAATTAAACATTACAAATTATAACGCCATCTTTTAATGTTTATTTCATTTTTCGTCACTCCTAACAGCGCTTGGAATTTCTCGAACTTATCCTTGATGAGTGCCTTGTGAATATGTCTAATACTGGTCTTCAGACCTGCAATAAATCGTTTCTATCGCTTTGTTCCTTCTCTTGTTCTCTAAAGTAATGACGGTGAATTTCCACATGTTTTGTTTTTGGATGGTAGATTGGATTCTTTAACATCTTGATTGCACTTTGATTATCTCAATGTAAAGTTGTTAGTTGCATCTATGAAAGCTTCAAATCACATAAAATCCTTCGTAACCATATTGCTTCACATGTAACTCCAATTGTTGCTTTGTATTCAACTTTTGTTGTTAAAAGAGCCATTGAATGTTGATTTTTACTTCCACAAGAAATCACTCCACTACCAAGAGTAAAAGCATAATCCATTGTAAATTTTATTTCATCCATATCCCCTACTCAATGCACATCTAAAAAACCATTCAACATGAAATTGTCATTCTTCTCAAGTAAAATACCAACATATGAGGTACCTTGATAAACCTAAGCATTCTTTCTGTTGCATTCCAATGTGTCTCTTTCCGACTTTAGAAACCTTGACATCATACCAATTGCAAAAGTTATGGATGGTTTGGTTTTTCTAAGACATATCAATCTTCCTACTAGTTGATGATATCACAATTCATTAACCACATCTGATCTATCATCTTTCAAAAGATTTAAGTTTACCTCCACCATTGGTGTTTTGTTAGGATTGCAATCTCTCATTCTAAACTTGTTAAACAATTTCGAAGCATACACTGTCCATAAGATGAAAATTTTGTTTTGTTGTTGTCGAACTTCAATACTCAAACAATAATGTAGTAATCCCAAGTCAATGATGTCAAATGATTTGTAAAGATTATATTTTTCTTCTTTAATCAACTTAGAACTGTGACCTATAACTATTAAGTCATCAACATATACAACCATAATGATAATTTCTTCTTATTTTTCATTGATATACAAGTTAGGATCATAATTGTTTCTCTTGAAACCACTCGACCCAAGATACTTATCAATATTTTCATAGCAAGCTCGAGGGGATTTTTTTAATCCATACAAGGCCTTCTCTAAGTTACATACCAACTTTTCTTCTCCTTCAACAACAAATTCTTCGACAGTAATCATCTGGTGTACGTTCCATCCAAACTATGTTGCAAAAGCTAACAATATCCTGATTGTAATTAATTTTGTGAGAGCAAGTGTTTCCCCATAGTCTATACTCTTTCTTTGTGCATATCCTTTTGAATCTAACCTAGCCTTATATTTATCAATCGAACCATTTGATTTGAACTTAGTTTGATATACCCATTTATAGCCTATTGGTTTCTTATTCAAAGGTAATTCAACTAACTTCCAAGTCTTCTTTTTCATTAAAGCACCATATTCTACTTACATTTCATCTCTCTATTCTTGTTTGGTGTTCGCTTCATTAAAAGAAACCAGATCATATGAATTCACAACTTCGCTCAACAAAACAAGATTTACCTAATAGGGTGACTTTCACCTTGTTCTCCTCTGTCCTTGTTGCATTTCATTCGGCTTTACATATGAAGAGTCTTGTAGAACCATTTTGACCTCTTTTAAGTACTTGATTGATTGACACCTTCTCTACCATCTTCTTCTTCTAACTCTAACTCTACTTTTTCTTCCCCTTCTTCTTTGTCCTCTTCTCTTCTTCTTCTCTTATATGTGATGAGTTTTGAGTTTAGGCTAAATCTTTATCAATATGCAAAACTTCACCTTTCCATACAAATGTTTGCACATGTGCAGGTTTCTCATCAAAAACCACATCTCTACTTATTACAATCTTCTTATTTACTAGATCATATATCTTGTATGCATTTGATTCAATGTTATATCCAATGAATATACACTTCTTACTTTTTATTACAATTCCTATCTTTATTTGGAACATGTGCATATGCCAAACAACCAAAGACTTTGAAATGTGTTACCTAGGGCTTATTTCCTAACCCAACTTCAAAAGGAGTCTTACCATGAACTACCTCTATGGGGCTTCAATTAAACAAAAACATTGTTGTCTAAACTACTTCAACGCAAAAATGATCATTGAGACTACATCATTTCATCATACATCTTGCCATTTCCATAATTGAATGAGTCTTCCTTTTTGCTACACCATTTCACTGCGATGAGTTTGCGATGGAGGTCTACCTTCTAATTCCATGTTGATAGCAAAGATCACAAAATCCCTTGGTTTCATACACCCCTCCTTTATCCGTGCTTAACATCTAAATATTTCAATTATCATCATTCTCAACCATTGCTTTGAATTTCTTAAAAGTTTCAAAGACATTTTATTTATATTTCAAAAAATAAACCCAAAATTTTCTTGAAAAATCATCAACAAATGTAACAAATTATTTAGGTCCTCCTATAGATTGAGTTTGCATGGGTCCACAAACATCACTACGAATAAGGTCAAATACCTAAGTTGACCCGGTTTTGCCATCATCAAAGTTGAAACCATGATGTTTCCCTACCAAACATGTGTCACAAACTCCTTTCTCTTCTTCAATTTGAGACAATGCATTCACCAAATTATTTTTATGAAGTAAATCCCAAATAGAAATAATTTAAGTGGCCATACCTTTCATGCCAAAGCTGATTTTCCAAAGTAGTGCATGTTAAAAAGGCTTATTATTTGTTTGAAACACCTTCAAACATGTACATATCATTACTTTGCACTCATCTAGCAATGATTTTATTACTGTGGTATTTAATCAGACATTGTTTCTTGTCAAAAATAAGACTAAAACTCTCATTTGCAATTTTACTAATAAATAATGGATTTGTCTTTAAGTCGAGAACATAAAGATTTTCAATATATCTTTCACATCATCTCCTAAAACTCTCATAGGTATTTCTCCTCTACCTTGTAGTTCATGGAGACTGTTATCACGCAAAATAACTTCATTTTCACATCTATCGATCTTGGAAAGCACTCATATTTTTATTAGTCATGTGTTTGGTAGCATCTAAATCAATATACCAAACAGATTGCGATGTAGCAACTTCTTCGTGTATGGCCATAAAACTATAAACAATTTCAAATTTAGTGTGGGGAATAGCTATACTACTCTCTACAACTCTCTACAAAATAACTTTGATGTCTTTTTTTCTCTTCCTTTTCCTCTACTTCAACCTCTACCTCTACCTCTACCTCTGGTCCTTTCATCTTTATGTTTTTCTTTAAGAAAACAATCTTCTTCATAATGAAGATTGTTGCCACAAAATTGCAAAATTTTGATTTGGTATTTTGGGAATTACCTTTGAAACTTTGTGAATTATGTTGCCAACTTGATTGCCAATGGTCCTTGCCTCTATCACAACCTTTGTCTCGACCTCTTCCTCTATGTGTCCATGTGTATATTCAATCTGGACCATCACTCTCACTCTTATTTAACCTTTATTCTTCTTGGGTTAGCAAACCTACAACTTCGAAAGTGGGAGCTTCATTTCGAGAAGATGTGCAAAATGATGTGATGAAACTCTAATACAAATCAAGCAAACTCTTGAATAAAATAGTAATCAATTCTATCTTTAATATCAATATCAATTATCGATAACTCATTCTTCAATTCTTGCAATTTCTAGACATGCTCTGTGACAGAATTGTATTTAATCATCTTCAAATTTAGTTCACAACAATAAAATGTGAAGTTCATTAGAGGTTTCATATAAAACATTTTAATTTCTTCCACACTTTAATAGCAATGTTATGGCCTTTAATACGAGGAATAATGTCATCCTCAAGAGCAAAAGTGGGTAGTATAATATTTTGATTTTTCTTCTTGTAGTCATTAGTCACAAGATCTAGTTTTTGAATTGCCCCGGAGACTAACACCCAAAGATCATGCCATCTTCAAATTTAGTTCACAACAATAAAATGTGAAGTTTATCAGAGGTTTCATACAAACTTTTTAATTTCTTCCACACTTTAATAGCAATGCTATGGCCTTTAATAAGAGGAAGAATGTCATCCTCAAGAGCAAAAGTGGGTAGTATAATATTTAAATTTTTCTTCTTGTAGTCATTAGTCATAGGATCTAGTTTTTGAATTGTCTCGAAGACTAACACCCAAAGATCATTACAGGGAAAGATTCACTCCATTTTTTGTTTCCATGTTGGGTGATTCTTCCCATTCAATTTGTGAGATTTGGGCACCATCAAATTGTCGATATTGGTCAAAGCAGCTAATACCTTCAAAACACTGCTCATAACTTGAAAAACTCACATTATTACACCCAAAAAAAAAATCTACTTATGGCTCCAACACAAAACAAAAACCCCTATGACTCCCAAAGAAATCAACTTATATAACTCTTGGAAAAAGCTACTTATAACTACAAGATTTTTATAGTGTATAATTTCCAAAGAGTTTGAATAACAGAGTTTTCAGTGCACAAAAAAAATTCAGTTTGCAAAGTGTTTTAAACAAAGGATTTACTTCATATCACCTCAAAAAAACAAAATGCAAATCATTGTCATGACTTCTTATATCTTCGAGAATAATTATGAAATGTGTGCTCTGACATTTTATGGCAATAATTGATTGTGTACCTTCCCAAATCAAATGGAACAATCTTCTATTGTATACAACCATCGGGTTTCTATGTTGTCACCTTGCTTCAACGAATGTCTCCAAGGATTTGTGTGTCGACAAGTCAATACACACAGAGGTAGCCAGATTCGATTGAAAGGCAAAGATGCGAATTGACATGCACTGTTGCACCTCCAAATTCTTTCATGGTTGCTAGTCTCTAGTATAGAATACACAATTAGGCTGCTACGCATCCAAATTCTTCTACAACTGTCGATCTCTAGAATAGATTATGTTATGGAGGGTGAGATCAATCAAGCAATGCAATCCGCAGTCATCAGTTTGTTTTTCTCACTATGTGGGTTGTAGGTTACCAAATTTGTATGTGTTGCCTTTATCCACCTTTATCAATTAGTTTCCAATCACCAACCAATCGCTACAGTGTTCCCTAATGTCAACGTCTTCAAAATTTTGAACATACTACATTGCCACAGGACTGTTA
The DNA here is from genome assembly GCA_010110895.2 of Picea sitchensis. Taxonomy (NCBI): domain Eukaryota; kingdom Viridiplantae; phylum Streptophyta; class Pinopsida; order Pinales; family Pinaceae; genus Picea; species Picea sitchensis. The sequence continues at coordinate 1,322 of SNQJ01S0205492.1, read as the reverse complement.
TCCACCAAGTTGCACTCAGATGGCCTTGAAGATGAGCCGCCAAAGCACAGAGAAGGGCAGAAAGCCACTCTTTTTTGCACAGATCTAAGTGTTGTTGTTCCAGTTGGCACGAGAAAGGTTCCTAAGTGATGATCATAATTTAGAGCATCAGTTTTATTGCTCTGTTTCAGTTTTGGAGGTGTCAGCGGCGTGAGGAAGATAAAACTTCTTATCTATTTTTGGCAAAAGATGACTGGTTTGCCAGGGTGACATTTTCGACCTTATCCATCAGCGTCTGAAGAATCACTACAACTGTAGAAGACTATGAAGACTTTCAAGATAAGGGTTTGACCCCTTAAATAGGATCTTTTCCTATTTTTGTGAATCTAGTTTGAATTTCTATTTTAAGTAAATTTGATCCAGTTTTCTAGGATCTAGATATCTTTTGTAAAGGATACAAACGGGCTACATGCAGACTACAGGTTTGTAGGGGATCAATTCTAAAGGCCAAACGACTCCATAGCCCAATGGTAAAGGCTACATGCAAGTTATAGGTTTGCAGAAGATCAGTTGCACAGGCCAAATGACTCCATAACCCAACAGAAAAGGCATTGGAGTTGAGGTTCTTGAAACCTCGCAGGGAGGTTTTCATCCCCAGAAAGAGCCAGATGTTATCTCCTCAAATAACACAGTCAAATTTGTTTATTTTAGGTGATAGGAAGCCATTGAAAAATACATTTCTAAATTTTTTAAGGTTCATTTTTTAGAGCCTTAGGTTTGTAATAAAGTTTGAAAAACATTGGATTTGATCTTTATTTCAAAAAAGCCAAAACTTAGGTTTCAGTGGCTAAGCGCCTTCCCAAAAGGGCTTCTAAGCCACCGAAATCCCTAGCTTTCGGCAGCTTAAACGCGAAAGTCAGGGCTATTTTAGCCACCGAAAGTGCAAAAAAGTCAGTTTTTACTGTGCTGAATCATCATTTGCAAATGATGATTCTAAGCGACTGAAGAATAATTTTGAGAAACGGGCGAAGGTTTTTGTTGCTAACACGTCAAAGAACAATAACCTCTCTCATTTTTCCTACAGGTGTCATAGATTGGGAGAATCGAATTCATCTCTAAGCCCTAATTTTCGGATCTCAGAATTTCCCTGTTTGACACATGTTTTTGAAATGCAAATCCCGGACAAATAAAAACGAATCTCAAAGAACTGAGAGAGGTTTTTTCTCACAACAAACCAATCTACAAAAGCATCTTCCAGTTTGTACACAGCGGTTTTGGTTAGAGAGATATGGGTAAATCTTTGAGCAGCATATTTCCAGAATTTTCTGTCTTTTCCAGCCACC
>SNQJ01S0205490.1:0-16352 GCA_010110895.2 Picea sitchensis | reverse complement strand
ACGTATATATGTCTTTCATGTGAAGTCCTTGCTTCGTATTGACTTTGATGTAAGAGTCCAGTTAAAAAATGAACACTGGCAATTGTATTTAAAGACATAAGTTTTAAACGCTTTTCGAATACATTGGGGTTTACGATGTAATGCCTTTATATCTACAACGATTTTTTTTTGCGAAGATGCAATTTTTTTTTTTCAAACCATTCTCTTAAAAGTCTGAAATTGTGTACAACGATATGTCTTTCCTATAGAGGCCTCACATGCCCTGCAAGTCCGTGCATTTTACTTGTATACATTCTATTTATGACTATGTGATTTTGAATTTAAATCATGACGTATACTCAATATCTAATGAAATAGCTCGTCAAAACTTTTTTCCCAGATTTCTAACCATTTCTAACTATGGTAAATTAGTTGGTTACAGTTTTGAGGCGCATAATATCTATAGAGGCAACCATCCTGGGGACTTGACCCCGTGAGATGCTTCTTGTAATTCACAACACTCAACCACTCCTTCTTTATATTGTTTCAGTTTTCATAACAAAAACATAAACATTTCAAATTGCACTGCTTCAATTCCACCGAAATAACAAAATAGTAATTATTTAACAATTGGTATTTTTGAAAAAGATCAAACAATAATCCAAATTCACACAGTTCTCCAAATTCACATAATCTAAGTACATCTTAGAAAAAAATCAAAATTGCAATAAAAAGTGCTTTATGTAAGCTTCTACCAATATTAAAAAACTAAAATCCACACAAAAGAGTTAAAATTAAATGAAGCTTCTACCAATATTAAAAAACTAAAATCCACACAAAATAATTAAAATTAAATGATTTAGACGAGGGAACTCAAAATATTGAAGATAAAGAAATTTAATGAATGTCTCAGTCATGACAACAATGGCAAATTAAAGTTGAGATATAATGACAGTTTGTTCTTGCTTAATCAAAAGGGTTGGAAACAACGGGCATTGGTTCTCAGAGTTTCCATAATAGAACTCCACTTACCAATTTCAGAGTATATTCAATGCCCTCTCTTACTTTCAAGCTCTCAATTTAAAATTTATCCTTAGTCTTCTTCCTCCCCTAAGAGTTTTTTGGCTGCACTAGAAATTTTACAACTGCAACAAATTAACATCACTGTCAGAAAACCTGCCATTTAAAAACCACAAATAACATTCAAACATAACATTAATTTAAGGAAAAAATTATTGTTCAGATCCATGCTCCAAAATACCATATAGCTCAGGAGGTAAAATTAAGTATTTCATAATATCAAGACTTGTGTTTTGCCAGTTGTTGTTATTGACTCTTTTGGAGGAAGGATACCACTTTGAAGTCTCATAAAACATCTCTTGGGAGCATTTTTCTGGAACTGCAAGCATCATTCAAAAACATTTAAAAGCGAAGTAAAACAATAGGCAACTGCCTTTGAATGAGATTTGGAATTGATAGACAACGTATGCATAACTTCTTAAATCCCATTGAACTCTTATGGCATGATATGAAGTTTGAGTTAAGGCTATTCATGCTTTAAGCACTTTAAAGGATACAAATGATAGATTGGCATTCTTTATCCTCACAATGCCAAAAATTTGCTTTCTAGGTTCAACTGTACAACAATAAAAATGGCTTCAGGTTTCAAATCAAAATAAGAACTGCAACAAAACTACATGAACTATCAATATGCACCCTAGTTTCATCGATTTAAAACCTAAAGAAAGTAATTGGTTTCCCCTAATTCTCGTAAACCTCCTTTTAGGTTTGGCAATGCTTGATCCAATATCTAATAATATGGCGTACATTTGATTATGAAAAGGAAAATGATCAAAAAGAAAAAGCACTAATCCAACTTGAAGAACATTGAATTTGAGTTATTGTCCGATCAAAATCATCATTCAAATTTCAGATCCGATCTTACTTACAGTTCTCTTTTCTGTGTTTGATTCTAATAGTTAGTGAAGATCTCATGGTGTCGTTTCAACAAGCTATCTACCAAGGACATGGATAAAACACATTGAACAACAAATTGTATAAATTATTTCCACACAACTCAGGGTTTCATAAACCAAAACTTACACATGAAGAAAAGATTTGTGTCTGGATCAACTCGGAGGCGGCGCAGGATTGCGGATATTGTGCATAGATATACATATTAAGCCCTTTAGCGTTGGCTTATGCTTTGTTTATATGCCACCGCCCATCAAAATAAATGTTTTATGGGCCCTCTTTATCGATATGTTTGAAACACATTTTCTCTTTAAGGCGTGATGACCGACCATAAACCGCGCCCAACGTTTCTCTTTTTTGTGTGTTGTGTCGTCCATACACATCTATTGTACTGCCGTAGCCGTAGATGTGATGACAAACATATTGTTTTGAAAGTACAACATACGTGGATTTGTGGACATGGATGGTTGTTTTCCAAAACCTGTCAACTAGTTGACAGTTTTTTAGCAAAAGCTATCCCTAAGATATGCCTTCAACATAAAAATAACGTTTTCTTAAAATACCAAACATATATCCATATTATATTTTATTTCCTTTTTAAATTGAAACTATCAAAAATTACAAAAACTTATTTACATTTATAACAAGGGAATTAGTTCCAAAGCAACTAGTCCCCGCCTTTAGATTAGATTAAATATTTTGTCGAACAAGAAAAGAAAAATCAAAATTGAATATTTATCAAAGTATGTTTATAATTACACCATTAAAATTATTATTGTATTCTAGTTTACACCATTGTAATTATTATTGTATTCTAGTTTACACCATTATAATTATTATTGTTAATTTTGAAAATGGTTGTATATAATGTTTGTAAATTTGAGCTATAAATCTTTCAAGATGTTTGAAACACTAAGTTATTTAAAAATATTAATTAGGTTATGGAACATTGCTCATGTTCCACTGATCACTATGGTACTTCCATCTCGTCATTGTTATTTATTGTAGTAGAAAAGAAAGCATTCCTTCTATCTCATCATTATTATTTATTTAGATAGAAAATAAAACTTATTTACATTTATAACAAGGGAATTAGTTCCAAAGCAACTAGTCCCCGCCTTTAGATTAGATTAAATATTTTGTAGAACAAGAAAAGAAAAATCAAAATTGAATATTTATCAAAGTATGTTTATAATTACACCATTAAAATTATTATTGTATTCTAGTTTACACCATTGTAATTATTATTGTATTCTAGTTTACACCATTATAATTATTATTGTTAATTTTGAAAATGGTTGTATATAATGTTTGTAAATTTGAGTTATAAATCTTTCAAGATGTTTGAAACACTAAGTTATTTAAAAATATTAATTAGGTTATGGAACATTGCTCATGTTCCACTGATCACTATGGTACTTCTATCTCGTCATTGTTATTTATTGTAGTAGAAAAGAAAGCATTCCTTCTATCTCATCATTATTATTTATTTAGATAGAAAATAAAACATTATGAAAATAATGGATTAGTTCATCCTCAATGAAAAATATTTAGCCTCTAAAAACGTCAATTTGAAAAAACATCAAAGTGAAGAACAAAGTGAATATGATGCATTTTTAAACATGTTAAAATGAAATAACAACATTTATTTTTCTATCTTATAGAGTTAAACATGTTGTTTTAAAATTTTACTTAAAAATTAACATTAATTTTTTATTAATAAATTGATCAACCAATCAATATTAAAATAAAAGAGTAAACTTTGGGCTCTTCATTCATCTCCCCAAATCTCTAGCCAATCTCCAAAATTAATAAAGATGAAAGTATAAACATAATTCATTGTTAATTTTGAAAAAAAGGTTTGTTTAAAGTAAAAGTCTAAACCTTGGACTCTTCGTTTATCTTCCCGAGTGTCTAGCCATTCTCAACATAAAATTAGTAGAGATGGAAGCATAAATATCATTCATTATTAGTTTTGGAAAAAATATTTGTGTACAATTGTTTTACAAATCCGAGGACTTTTGATTATGGTGTTTGACATTGCAATGCACCCAATCATTAATTTTGAAAAAAATATTTGTTTACAATCGTTTAACAAGACCCAGGACTTTTGTCTATAGTGTTTGACATCACAACACACCCAATTATTTAGAAAATTACATTCCAAGAACTTTAACAACATTAATTGCTTTTATCCTTGGTCAAATTAGCAAATATCAACTACATATCATTTCTATAAATTGCATGAATTTGTTTCCTTTATAAATTGCATTTTTTATTTTATTTTTTCAATAAATTATATTTATTTATATGAATTTAACCAAATGCATTATCTGAAGCAACCAATCCTCATCCAATCTATAAGATGAACAACCACATATCAAATATCAATGAAGGGATATTTAACCATAACTTTTAAGGAAAACTATGCCACATTACCTTAATAATAATAAAGTAGGTATGATAATAGGAAAATCAAGATAAGAAGTCGTCATCCAATCTATAAGATGAACAACCACATACATTAATCAAGGGATATTTAGCTACAACTGCCAAGGAAAATTATGCCACATAACCTTAACAATATTAAAGTAGATATGACAAATAATATGTGGTAATTCAAATGTCATAAAACACTGAAACATATTACATGCACTTGCCATCATGCGACATTTCATACTATATGCCATCAACATAAGATGATATGTGGCTTTTTCATGCTGTGGTTTCTCCTAGCAAATTAAAACTGTCATTTCATCCCGGACTTCCCATATTACAACTGTCATTTCATATCGGACTTCCCATATTACAAGAGTTTTTGCTTCTCAACTAAGGTATCACTACCACCATTGTTGGGTATAGAGATAGCTAACTAGTTTGCAGGATTATGTATTAAAACTAGTTTGTAGGATTATGCATGTAATGCCAACTTTGGTTATGGAGATAGCTAACTAGTTTGCAGGCTTATGTATGAAAATCAGTTCGTGTAATGCCAACTTTAGGCCATTGTAGAAGTAGTGTTCCTCTGTTTCGGTTTCACCTTGGCAGATTTAGATTGGCAGTGACCGAGGCGGTCTTCAAATATGAAACTCTATAAGCACGAATTTAGGGTTTTGATAGCAGCCGAGGGTTTGAAATGGGAATATGCAACGGGGCCAGGGCTGCTGTGAAAGATAGCAAAATGTCGGGTTTTGTTGTGTTCAAAATCTATCACGACTATGGACAACCTCGTTTCGTGTTGCCAGGTATGTTCTTGACGCAATTAAAGTTATCACGCGACTGAATGGCTTTTAGATTGTGAAATTTATGTTATTATGCAAGGTTATCAAATTAGATATTATGCAAGGTTATGTTATTTATGTTATTATGCAAGGTTATGTTATTATGCAAGGTTATCAAATTTATGTTATTATGCAAGGTTATGGCTTTTAGATTGTGAAATTAGATATCTTTTTTAGATTGCAAGGTTGTTAATTTTTATGGAAATTTTGATCGACTACTTCATGTAAAGATGGTTATCAAATCTGAAATTGAGCAAATATGATATTTCGAAGAACTTTGATATTGCTATTTTGTAATGTACGATTAAATGAATGCCTTTGATACTACAAAGTTGAGGGGAAAACTTTGATAGTTTTACCTTTTTAGATACGAATAATTGTTGTCACCCCGTTTCTATTCTTTGTCATCGGAAAATTAGGTTTCCATTTAAAAAAAAATTAAAACCAAAATTTGTTTTTGAGAATATAAATAATTAAGAATTTGATTATGAACTTGCCAAGTTTATCAAGAGTATAAATTTGTTTCAATGCAATGACATCAAGAATGGGACTTGTTTGCCAGCCCTAGAAGTTTGTTTTAATTCTTAAATGGAGTTTTTTTCTCATCAAAAGTAAATTTAATACATGCAAAATTGTCAAATATTCAAGAGTTTTAACTATATGTAAAGATAAAATGAAATATAACCTCTAACATTGCGATTTCCTTGGAGTGGATTTCCATCCTGACTAATTTTTAAGAATAAGGATTTTCACCATGTCAAAGTGAGTTGGTAGTGATTTGATTATAATTAATTTATAATTGTTCAAATACAAATGAGATCGTGTTAGGTGGTTTGCTTTGAGCTTTATACAAATATGAACAAATTCATAAAAAAAAAACCAGGCACAGTGATATAATATATTTAACATGTAAATTAGATACAGAACTGAGTTGCTAAACAGAGGTAGATTAGGGAGGACAAAGACATAAGGACACGAGGAAAAGAAAATATAAAAAGTGGAAATGATGGAAGATAATTAAATAATTAATGCATTGGAATGTTAAACAAAACAATGTGAGGACAAAAAATAAGCAATTCTAATACACGTAGACAAGAGGCGTTAGACATGGCGTGGCAATTGCTTCTAAAGGCACCAACTTTTCTAGCGTCCCAGCTCCAACACCAACACAAGATGAATCTTTTGACTCACCAACGGAAACCCTACGCGTAGTCTCCTTCCTGTTCCAAACAACATCAACTTCAACTATTGTTTGTTGTAGTCCACAGTACTATAAAAAAATCTCGGTCGTCCGATTCTAGAGGCCACGCGTCGTCAAATCCTTAACTCCGGAGGATTTGCTTTGGGCAAATAAAGTTTGAAGTTTGAAAAGTCCGAAGCCCGAATCGCGAAGCAGATCTCGGTCGTCGATTCGAAAAGGGAAGATCCGATTCATTGATCTGAAGAGGGTAGATTTGAGCCGATGATCGTAAATCCTCGCCCAAGATCAAAGGATTGACGGCCACAATCCATTGTGGGGATGCGACGTGCTCGGGCGATAAATTTCTTGAGCAGTCCTGCAATTAAAACCGTGGTTTGGCGAAAGTAATACATGGCAAAATGTGGTGTATTGTGGGCTCAAAAGCGGTGTGAACCCAAACCACCTTTGAGCGGCCCCGCAATCACGCGTTTATATGGTGTCCTATTTGAGAGCAGCATGTGGCCTCCCCCTTGGCATTAAGCTGCGTTTCAATCCCAATGCAGGTTGTTAATGAAAGTGAGAGAGGTGGTTGAAAACTCATCTCACCACATAAATGGAAAACATGCAGAGAGCGGTCGTAAAGGCAGATTGTCAATCCGAAGCTTCCTTATGGACAGATTTTCCTGTAAAGCACATAACTGCACCTGGCTCGCATCTGACATGAGGAGGCCTGCACAATCCGATAGAGTCAGCGCTGATTGAAAACGTTAATGCGATGGTCCGATCACACTCCTGGTGGTTGCAACATTTTTAGTATATATAGGCAGTTTTGATATTTTGTTAAGGTCGATGGTTGAGCTAGGCTCCCGCATTGTAAAGTTTTAATGAAGCTCTGATACTGTCTTGAGTCTGCGCCCATTGACCTCGTATAAAACCAACCTGTGGCATTAACTCTGATGGGTACTGGGCTTACCCTCTCCGCAATCGAAGGGTGACTTCTAGTGCTAACAGACTCAAAGAAGAGAAAACTTCCTCTTTCGTTGCCATATGATGGGATGCACTAGAATCTATAATCCATGAATCAGATGAGGAATTAATTGCAACCAGGGCATGATGATTACCTTTTTTTAGGAGCATGATATTCTTCCTTCTGCTTCTTGACTCCCTCTAGAATGAAGTTTCCAAGGTTGTTTTGTTAAAGTGCATGTGCCATAAGATCAAGATGTTTCTTCATGCATGTGGATTCTTCATGATTCGATTTATTGCAGTAAGTGCACTGCTTTCCCTTCTTCTTCTTCTTGGAATCTGAAGAGTCTTTGGAACCTGAAGAATCGTTAAAGGGTTTGGAATATCCCTCCTTCTCATCTTGTTTCTCCTTCCCATTTTGTTTGGATGATCCTTTTCCATCATGCATGATGAGTGCATGTGCTTTGGGATCCTTGATGAGGCCCATCTGTATCAATTTTGTCTACTCTTGTGTGAGAGACTCAATGAACTGATCCATCGTAGGCATTTTCCAATTTGCTTCAAAAAGACATTTGACAAAATGGAAATTAAAGACATATACAACGTATTTTGGTCCTAGCTTGGCCAAGATTGTTAGAATAAGTTGTTTCTCTTGTGTAGAATTGTTAATACCACATTCACCCAAGCCCAATAACAAAGACTTAAATTTAGTAAAGAAATCATGTATATTATCAAAACTTTTAGGGTCTAAAGTATTCAACTCTACCTCAAGCATATGACCTCACATCTCATCCTGCTTTCCAAAGAGTCCTTCTAAGGTGGTCCAGATCTCGTTTGAAGTCTTTCATGTTGCAACATGAAACACTCCTTCTCGTTTGGAGTCTTGCATGCAGCAACCTCGTGAGCTCCTTCTTGTAATTCACAACACTCAACCACTCCTTCTTTATATTGTTTCAGTTTTCATAACAAAAACATAAACATTTCAAATTGTAGTGCTTCAATTCCACGGAAATAACAAAATAGTTATTATTTAACAATTGGTATTTTTATGAAAAAGATCAAACAATAATCCAAATTCACACAGTACTCCAAATTCACAGAATCTAAGTACATCTTAGAAAAAAATCAAAATTGTAGTAAAAAGTGCCTCCTGTAAGCTTCTACCAATATTAAAAAACTAAAATCCACACAAAAGAGTTAAAATTAAATGAAGCTTCTACCAATATTAAAAAACTAAAATCCACACAAAATAATTAAAATTAAATGAATTAGACGAGGGCACTCAAAATATTGAAGATAAAGAAATTTAATGAATGTCTCAGTCATGACAACAATGGAAAATTAGAGTTGAGATATAATGACAGTATGTTCTTGCTTAATCAAAAGGGTTGGAAACAATGGGCATTGGTTCTCAGAGTTTCCATAATATAACTCCACTTACCAGTTTCAGAGTATATTCAATGCCCTCTCTTACTTTTAAGCTCTCAATTTTGAATTTATCCTTAGACTGCTTACTCTCCTAAGAGTTTTTTGCCTGCTCTAGAAATTTTACAACTGCACCAAATTAACATCATTGTCAGAAAACCTGCCATTTAAAAGCCCCAAATAACATTCAAACATACCATTGATTTAAGGAAAAAATTATTGTTCAGATCTATGCTCCAAAATACCATATAGCGCAAGAGGTAAAATCAAGTATTTCATAGTATCAAGACTTGTGTTTTTCCAGTTGTTGTTATTGACTCTTTTGGAGCAAGGATACCACTTTGAGGTCTCATAAAACAACTCTCGGGAGCATTTTTCTAGAACTGCAAGCATCATTCAAATACATTTAGGAGCGAAGTAAAACAATAGGCAACTGCCTTTGAATGAGATTTGGAATTGATAGATAACGTATGCATAACTTCTTAAATCCCATTGAACTCTTCTGGCATGATACGAAGTTTGAGTTAAGGCTAGTTATGCTTACTTTAAAGGATACAAATGATCAATTGGCATTCTTTATCCTCACAACGCCAGAAATTGGCTTTCTGGGTTCAACTGTACAACAATAAAAATGGCTTCAGGTTTCAAATCAAAATAAGAACTGCAACAAGACTACATGAAGTATCAATATGCACCCCTAGTTTCGTCGATTTAAAACCTAAGGAAAGTAATTGGTTTCCCCTAATTCTCGTAAACCTCTTTTTAGGTTTGGCAATGCTTGATCCAATATCTAATAATGTGGCGTACATTTGATTATGAAAAGGAAAATAACCAAAAAGAAAAAACACCAATCCAACTTGAAGAACATTGAATTTGAGTTATTGTCCGATCAAAATCATCATTCAAATTTAAGATCCGATCTTACTTACAGATCTTATTTCTGTGTTTGATTCTAATAGTTAGTGAAGATCTCGTGGTGTTGTGCCAACAAGCTACCTACCAAGGATAGGGATAAAACACATTGAACAACTTGTATAAATTATTTCCACACAAATCAGGGTTTCATAAACCAAAACTTACACATGAAGAAAAGCTTTGTGTCTGGATCAACTTGGAGGCGACGCAAGATTGCAGATATTGTGCATAGATATACACATTAAGCCCTTTATCATTGGCTTATACTTTGTTTATATGCCACAACCCCATCAAAATAAATGTTTTATGGGCCCTCTCTGTCAATATGTTTGAAACACATTTTCTCCTTAAGGCGTGATGACCGACCATAAACCGCGCCCAACGTTTCTCTTTTTTGTGTGTTGTGTCGTCAATACACGTCTATTGTACTGTCGTAGTCGTAGATGTGATGACAAACATATGGTTTTGAAAGTACAACATATGTGGATTCATGGACATGGATGGTTGTTTTCCACAACCTGTCAACCAGTTGACAGGGTTTTAGCAAAAGCTATCCCTAAGATATGCCTTCAACATAAAAATAATGTTTTCTTAAAATACCAAACATATATCCATATTATATTTTATTTCCTTTTTAAATTGAAACTATCAAAAATTACAAAAACTTATTTACATTTATAACAAGGGAATTAGTTCCAAAGCAACTAGTCCCCGCCTTTAGATTAGATTAAATATTTTGTTGAACAAGAAAAGAAAAATCAAAATTGAATATTTATCAATGTATATTTATAATTACACCATTAAAATTATTATTGTATTCTAGTTTACACCATTAAAATTATTATTGTTAATTTTGGAAATTGTTGTATATAATGTTTGTACATTTGAGTTATAAATCTTTCAAGATGTTTGAAACACTGAGTTATTTAAAAATATTAATTAGGTTATGGAACCTTGCTCATGTTCCACTGATCACTATGGTCCTTCCATCTCGTCATTGTTATTTATTCAAGTAGAAAAGAAAACATTCCTTCTATCTGGTCATTGTTAGTTATTTAGATAGAAAAGAAAACATTATGAAAATAATAGCTTAGTTCACCCTTAATGAAAAATATTTAGCCTCTAAAAACTTCAATTTGAAAAAATATCAAAGTGAAGAACAAAGTGAATATGAGGCATTTTTAAACATGTTAAAATGAAATAACAACATTTCTTTTTCTATCTTATAGAATTAAACATATTGTTTTAAAATTTTACTTAAAATTAACATTAATTTTTTATTAATAAATTAATCAACCAATCAATATTAAAATAAAAGTCTAAACTTTGGGCTCTTCATTCATCTCCCCAGCTCTCTAGCCAATCTCCAAAATTAATAAAGATGGAAGTATAAACATAATTCGTTGTTAATTTTGAAAAAAAAGTTTGTTTAAAGTAAAAGTATAAACCTTGGACTCTTCGTTTATCTCCCCAAGTGTCTAGCCAATTTCAACATAAAATTAATAGAGATGGAAGCATAAACATCATTCATTATTAATTTTGGAAAAAATATTTGTTTACAATTGTTTTACAAATCCGAGGACTTTTATTTATGGTGTTTGACATCGCAGCGCACCCAATCATTAATTTTGGAAAAAATATTTGTTTATAGTTGTTTTACAAGTCCCATGACTTTTGTTTATAGTGTTTGACATCGCAACACACCCAGTTATTTAGAAAATTATATTCCAAGAACTTTAACAACATTAATTGCTTTTATCCTTGGTCAAATTAGCAAATATCAACTACATATCTTTTCTATAAATTGCATAAATTTGTTTCCTTTATAAGTTGCATTTTTATTTTATTTTTTCAATAAATTATATATATTTATATGAATTTCACCAAATGCATTATCTGGAGCAACTAATCCTCGTCCAATCTATAAGATGAACAACCACATATCAAATATCAATGAAGGGATATTTAACCATAACTTTTAAGGAAAACTATGCCACATTACCTTAATAATAATAAAGTAGGTATGATAATAGGAAAATCAAGATAAGAAGTCGTCATCCAATCGATAAGATGAACAACCACATACATCAATCAAGGGATATTTAGCTACAACTGCCAAGGAAAACTATGCCACGTAACCTTAACAATATTAAAGTAGATATGGTGATTAATGTGTGGTAATTCAAATGTCCTAAAACACTGAAACATGTTACATGCACTTGCCATCATGCGACATTTCATACTATGTGCCATCAACATAAGATTTACAGATATGTGGCTTTTTCATGCTATGGTTTCTCCTAGTGAATTACAACTGTCATTTCATCCCGTACTTCACATATTACAACCGTCATTTCATATTGAACTTCACACATGGATCCTAAGAGTTTTTGCTTCTCATCTAAGGTATCACTATCATCATTGTTGGGTATGGAGATAGCTAACTAGTTTGCAGGATTATGTATTAAAACCGGTTCATGTAATGCCAACTTTGGTTATGGAGATAGCTTACTAGTTTGCAGGCTTATGTATGAAAATCAGTTCGTGTAATGCCAACTTTAGGCCATTGTAGAAGTAGTGTTCCTCTGTTTCGGTTTCACCTATCTCCTAGAATTCCATAATTAATGGTAGACATGTCTCTTTGACATTGTCTTGTTGGTTTCCTAAAAACAAAAATAGGGAATTTATCCTTGTATTAAACATAAAAATTACAATCCTGGCAATTTTAATTTCATGAAGTTGATCATGGAGAGTGCCCAAAATGATTAGATGCAAATGAAGGATAAGGTTTGTAAATGAATATGTCAATGCGTTTAACTTTGGCAGATTTAGATTGGCAGTGACGGAGGCGGTGTTCAAATACGAAGCTCTGTAAGCACGAATTTAGGGTTTTGATAGAAGTCGAGCGTTTGAAATGGGAATATGCAATGGGGCCAGGGTTGCTATGAAAGATAGCAAAATGTCAGGGTTTGTTGTGTTCAAAATCTATCATGACTATGGACAACCTCATTTCGTGTTGCCAGGTAAGTTCTTGACGCAATTGAAGTTATCATCCTGTTATAGCAAGATTTGCCTCACCCTATGCAATCTTGCACATAGGGCCTTATTCCATTTCCCTATGCAGACTTATCTTCCATGTTTATAAAATCCAGAGCCAAAAATAAATATTTTTCCACATGTACGCATCTTGCACACTATACAACATGTGTATACACAGGCTGCTCCACTACAGCCCGCGTACATCGAGATTTGTGCCAAAAAATGAAAATTAATGTCGGGTTTCCATGTCACGACAAGAGATCTATGATCCTTGATCGTCCATATACTAGAAACGTTTCGACTCGGCCCTTCGGTTCCATTTTCAAGGCTATAAATGGGCCAATTCCGAGCTATGGAAAGAGGAGAAAGAATTCAACTTTGAGAGCAAAGTTACTCTGGAGAAATTATTTACTTCATATTGAGTCTGCATCCCTTTGTCCTTTAACTATGAACACAATGTTCAACCCCCAAGCTCTTCCCTTATTGATTGAGAACCTCATTGTTTCTCTCTTATGAGTTTGCCTTTGGTGGAGGATTGAAGTGGTGGAGGCCCAGCTGGAAGGAACTTAGTTTCTCGGTTCCGAACCGTGTTGACACAAAAGTCTGTAACATTTTTACTTCTGTTGATCAATTATTAATAGAAATACTATTTTCCCGTCCAATTGATATCTTGAAAATATATTGAATTATTATTCCATGGGCGTATTTGTCATGTTTATTAATGGATTATGCTATTGAATGTGCTAACATTATATAATATCACCATATGCTTGCTTTTCTTGGTTGTTGAGGACTAGTTGCAGGTATATTGCTTTGGGTCGAGTGCTCAACGGTGGACTTCATTGAACGTCTGGACGAGGTAGGCCTTTTATCTTGTCTTGCTAGCATATTTGTTTATATGGCATACTTGAGAAGAGAGTTGATTTCTGCAGTCATTTCCGTCTGTTGTAACTTACCCTAGCCATAGAGAGATTTTATTCATAACTGAATTGGTGACCATACTGGGGATTGAATCTTCTTTCTTAGGGTTTGGAGTACTTTTCTCCTTAGATTGCTCTCATTTCTATTATGCTTCTTGTCGTATCATTGCTTGACAGCCTCTGTTCACTCTGGGTCTGAGTTTTCAACCTTTCTCCCTTGCCTGGCCTTGTTTTGAAACATATACGTGCTTTTTGCCCTGACACTCGCATACATACGCAGGCTGTCCCACTACAAGATGCATATATACGCTCTGTTTGCCTAAAAAGTCGCGTACATCAGCTTTCCTTGCCTGTTTGCTTGGTATGATGGTTGTTGGGTGGGATTTGATGTTTGTTGAGCCTTCTGAGGTCTTTGTAGTTCCTGTTAAGTGCTTGTGGGATGACATGAAACCCATCTTTGGTTGAATTTTTGGGTGGAGTCTTTCTCATCACCTTGTCATTGTTTATTGTCCTTGTACATTGGGCTGGGTGTTTTGTTGCTTGGTATCCTACTTGAGTTATCTTTTTTTATACACAGTAGGGCGATATATCAAGTTACTTTCCAGTCCATGCATTTTCATTTTTATTATATTGAAAATACAAAAAAAAATAGGCATTTTGCATTGCTTGGCATTTTTTGTCTTTTGAGTCCTTGTCATTAGCTTAGTGCATATAATGAAAGATTGCATTTTTACTTCAGAATTGCAGAGTTGACATTGAAAATTGCATTTGTTATTAGAAGCATATCATTCATTGAAAGTTAAAGTTAGGACTTTGCATTATTTTCATATTTACTTCTCTTGCAGAGTCATAACATCATGAGTTTCACTACCATACCTTTTTGAGTAATCACGACCACTAAAATTAATGTTATAATTTAAAATTGATTAGTCACAATTTTATTTTCTAAGGTGGACAAACTAGCTTAGGATTTAGTGCCTTGGAATATAATTTTGTGAGTAAACTTCTCCAAGGCAATTAAATCAACATATGTGTCTGAGAAAGGGAGTGGATAAATCCATTGTATAATTGGTAAGATTAGGAGGCTCCGCTCACACCAGAGTTAATCACGAGGTTGCGTGAATTCGGTTGAAGGGATATCCCCCCGATACCTTCCTAGCGTCAGAGAGATTTCTGGGGATCTATTCGTATTTAGGGATCTTGCTAGTGCCTTTACCTCCGTGAGAAGTGGTACTTTCAAGGTTTTGGGCTTTGCTACCCTACCCATACAGTGGACCTGACTTATGACTGCTCGCCTGTGCATCGGTTATACAGTGATTTATTAGTTGCTTGACTTAGGTGTCTCATAGGTTACTTGCAGGTACCCTGGGTCAGATAAGGGTCAGACAACACACAACCTTTATGGAGGATTACCTCTCCGGGGGGATCTGACCGACTGGTTGTTAAGCCCACAAGGGCCCTTATAATTAATTCGGTTACCTCCAATCTTTAGCAGGGAGTCTTAGGACCCTCTTGGGTGAGACATACCTTCTTTAGGGAGGGAGGCCACTCAACCACTTTACCCTGTTTGTATGCATATTGGTCGTTTGACTTGTGGTGTACTCTTTGATTACTAGTTGGCCTTAGGATATATTGTTTATCTTTAGAGTCTCGAGTAATCGTGGAGTCAGACCAGCCTCCCCGCCGATCCCGTCGCTTGTTACAGTTACCACCAGATTTCGAGTCTTTGCGTTCTAAAAGACGTAGAGTTATTAGGCGTGGTACACACACATCCACTATTCAGACTTGTGATTCTACAAGGATGAGTACTGAACCTAGTTTTCAGAACACTGGGAGCCCTTCGACTCCCACACCCACTATAGTTAATGACACTTGTTCGACTCCTGCAATCTCAATGGTTGTAGTATTGGACACACCCATCATTACTATGGCTCGACCTATAGTGAATGCTCAAGCTACCGCCTCAAACCCTTTTGGGTCTCTTGATCACTCACCGGGCTATAATGTTCAGTCCATCCCTATGGCTTCTAGTCCTTTTTCTTATGGTATGCCCAACTTTACGTTGCAGTTTTCGAACGCCATCCCAGTTGTTGGCCTTAATACTAGCATTGGGCTTGGGGGCACTACACCTCCTTACATACCTTTTTCATTTGGTGGGTCTCAAATCCCTCAAACGACTCCTAATATGGGAGGCTTTCCTAATTTTAACCACGGGTCCAACCCTCCTGCTTTTGGGTGGAACAACCAACCTGACGAACAAGCTTTGGCTCAAGTTTCATTCTATAACCCTACCTCATCGGTGCAGATTCTGAAAAATACGTTTGGCATGACGAATCCACCACTATCCTCCGGATTCCACCTGGAGGAGGTCAGTTTCACGCTTTGGGAAACCCTCAACTTGGATCCAATCCAGTTGGGGGCAACTTTTATAACCCCCAACAGAACATTCATGCCGGAATGATACCTAACCAACCTTTTATGAATCAACCCAGCGGAGGGCCTTATAATCCCGGACAGGGCCATGGTGCTTACTGTAAGGTAGCTAGAGAGGTAGTAGGGGGGCCCAGAGGGCCCATAGTGATAATAGTGGAGGTCATTCAATGTAAGGTGGACTAGGTCCACTATATTATTAAATAAGGCCCACTATGGTAGTTAGATATAATAAATGTAAGA
>SNQJ01S0205489.1:26186-39313 GCA_010110895.2 Picea sitchensis | reverse complement strand
AGATGATGATAGCATTCTTTCGAGAATGATGATGATGTTGATGAAGAAAACTTCCGATGACTCGTAAATGTGCTAGACAATGGTTCAAGATGATATTGACGATACTGTCCTCCAGATGCCACTGATGATGCAGACCTCTCTCGGCTGATGCTGATGAAGAATACCCTTCTTGTTAAGGGGGAGTGTTGAAATAATGTAACTGGGAAGATCATTCTTCTTATTATTTTATTATTGGATTAAATCCCCATTGCGGATTAATCATGTCATTATTATTATTATTGTTTTTGGATTAATCCCCATTGAGGATTAATCATGTCGGTAATTGTATAAGGACCAAATACCTTTTGCGGATTGGTCATCAGACAATTACAAAGTGCAGAATAAGAAGTCATCCCCAACAATTATAATGGAAGACCCAGAATTAATTAAAGGTGGGTTTACCCACCCAGAGTGAGAGGTCAGCCCTGCCAGATTGTGACCTTTCACACGTGCCAGTTTGATATAAATAAGAGGCTAGTGCCTCACTTCTAACACACAACTCACTTACTCATTCTCTTATGAGGCAAGCTGCAGTTACCAGTTGGAGAGAGGAGAAGAAGGGTGGCGCATCTCTTGGGGAGGACTTTCTGTATTGGTTTGAGTTATCTCTTGAACATTGTATAATCTATTTATGATAAGGAAGTTTTTGCTAGGTTTTCTTCCCCTAGAGGGTTTCCCAGGATAAATGCTATGTCTCTTGTGAATGTGTATTTCTCAGTGATCTTGTTCTTATTATGCTCTTATATAATGAAATGAAAAGAACTATAATAATGGAATAAACATTAACATTGTTGACATAGGGGTAGACCCAGGGTTCAATGCTACAACAACGCACCAACAAAACCCTAACTACGGATCCGTTCAGAAACACCTACGAAGCAGATGAAGTCTCACCCGAGGTATAAGCAGGGGTGGTTGTAGGACTCTAGTGTCTGCAACCTTAGCTGGGACATAGATCTGTGATTGTAACACCTTAACAGAGCACTTAGTTATTACAGTTCGTTAATATTCAACTTTAGTTCACATCACAACTAAACCCTAGCAACAGATCAACACAATATTCACACAGATCCGATAGATTCAAGCACTAAGCATACAAATATAGATCATATCTAGCATTCATTCACATTATTCATTACTAAAATATCATATCAGATTCATTTATCATCTAACATCACACGAAGCATTGAATCACATAATCAAAAGAACAACCAAATGCACAAAGCATTCACAACACAGGATATACATGGTTCACTCCCACCCTAGGGCTACATCCACCAACTCTTTGTCTTCTTTATTAGCTTCTTTCAATCTTCTTACATGCACAAAGCCTCAAAATCAACTCCGCAGAGGACAAAATATCTGTGCACCTTGCTAGATCCTCCTTCCTTGAGTTATAGCACAAATCCTTCCACAGTCTCTTACAATCACTTGCACTTCGCTTTGCAAGCCTCACACAATATGTACAAAGCAATTAGCACGCAACACTTGCAACAGGCTAGTCACTACTAGTCACTATTCACTACTCACTATTCCTTACATTGCCTAGAATTCTATTTATACATTACAAAATTGGCCTAAGCATGGGTAAACCCATGGGACAACATCCCCATATCCATTACATAAGCCCAAAACCCAAAAAGGCCCTAAAAAGTGGCCGAGATCCCACGATCTCTACTTCATCTTGCGCTCCACCTTCAAAATCCTGTCGAAGTCCCAAAAATAGGTCAAACATGACCAAGGACCATCAAAAATTGGTCAAGGGCCAACAATAAGTTTAAAAAACCCAACAATTGGACAAATGCATGGCACAACCCCTTATTCTCGAGCTCCTGGTCGTATGCGCTCTGCCATGTGGCCAAGGGATAAGGCCCTCACTCTTATCCTTTGGTCTAGATTTTGGTCCTGTGGGTATGGCCTTGTGGCCAGGTCCTTATGCTCCCACACGTCCTCAACTGTCGACTTAACCCCTAGTCGCGGGCTAGTCCCCAGCCGGCTGTGGCCTATCCTAAACCACATGCCATAAACTAATTCAAATAGTGTTTTGGTCGTATGGTTAAACAAGAATTGTAGTAGACTGATCAGTCCACCCCCTTTCACGAAGTCGTTGGCTCATCTAGAGGTTAAGGGTTTGGATCCGTCAGAAGCTATAATAATTTTCTGAACTAGCCAATATTGGAAAAATCCGAAGTGCCACATCGTGCCCTAGGATTGGGCCATGTGTCACCTCGCGATTCATCCGTACCATACAATCACCGTACCATCAACACATAGTTAGCATGCACAGTCGGCTGCCACATCACCATCGTACAACCCATTCACCTATCCAGTCATCTTCCACATCAACATCCGTACAACCGAGTCACCGTGCCACGCCATCATCTGTACATCCCAGTCACCCTGCCATGTTAGCTTCCATACAACCCAGTCACCTTGCCACATCAGATTCTGTACAACCTAGCTGTCGATCATACTACAATGTGTCAACCTACGATTGGGCCACATGTCATCCGTACATCCACATGTCATCCGTATAATGCCACATGTCAAATCCGTACTGGTGCCAACTCATCCTGAAAACAACAAATTCGAGTGACACGTGTCATCTCCTAGTAATTCCACATCATCATGATGTCATGCTGACATCACCTGTTGTACTATTGATGTTAGCAGTACGACCCATTGACTTTGACTAGTTGACTTTTTGCTTGTTTGAGAAATAAGTCAGAACGCGATATCTTTCGCATACGACATCCATTCGTGAAAACAATTATATGGTAGGAATCAATGCAACGAGTTGGACACAATGGTGTTCGTTTCGTCCGATTCCTAGAACTTTGATTTTTAAGCCTTCTCGGATCCATTTTGGATCATGCCTCCCCACTAATACCTTTTGGTCCTCCAAAAGCGTATTAACCAATCATCAAGTGCGGGATAGGCCACCCCACTTGTTCTTTGTCTTTAAAATCTATCATGTGCACCTGTCTCATCAAGATCAATTGAAAAACAACCATGACAGTTGACAACATATTGTTAGCCACTTGTACTCTTTCACATCTTACTAAAGCCACTACCATCCATGTTGAAAACATTAGTAGCGATAACATCATAAATATGACGACAAATGAACTAATATGTTTGTAGTACTTGCACGACATTAGCGTTACTTGAAACAAAGTATGATTGAACTTCCATTCTACAACCATCTCATGTTCATGCTTAAGTTCAATTGCTTGATTTGGCATAATTATAGGTGTGTTGTTTGCATAAGTTGTCTTCCTTAATTGTTCCATTGTTTGAAGAGATTGATTTGCGTTAAAGTGATGAGCATGTACAACATATTCATTGCCTTCTTTGGTTAAGTGATATTGATTATGTTCCCTATAGAATATTTCTTTGTGATCATACAAATAAGGATTGCCTATGACCATTCCATATTCATTGAGTGGCACCACATCACACGTTACCTCATCCACAAACTTTGATGAAATTGCAAACTTTAAAGTGCATTGCTTTGTTATGTGCAATTTATAATTGTTGCTTATCCATTTAAGTGAGTAAGGTTTATGATGCATCTTATTGTTTAATCCCAATTGTTTAACCACTTCTTCTGAAATCAAGTTAGATTGAGATACACTATCTATCAATGTATCGATTTTATTATGTTTCATTATCACCCTTAGGTGAAACAACTTGCATCTAGAATCATATCCATCACCAATTTTACCCGTCAAACCAACTGTTGTGATTTTAGTCTTATCACCTGAATCATATCCCAAGTCTGTTGGTTGTGTTGCAACTGCAACCGTTTTCCTCCTTTTATTCTCTTTGAACCACTCCTGTCTCTTCTCTAGATGCAATTTCCAACAATGGTCATCATCACGCCCTTTGTTCTTGCAATGCTTGCAATAGAGCTTTTCTTCCCTTCTTGTCGTTGAATTTGATTTCTTGCCATTCCCCTTCCTTTTGTCCTCTTTCCTTGAAGATGATTCCCCTGATAGACCAACTCCTGTTTTCCTTGCTTTAATGTATGTTTCTTGACCATAAACCTCATCAAGATTAGTAGGTACAAACATAAATACAATGTTACGAATATGTGCAGGTAAACCTCCTATATACCTCATAAGAGATTCTTGGGTATGTAATGGAATATTTAACATTAATTCCATATTACAAAATTCATCTGTGTATTCTTGCATTGTTTATCCCTTTCTTAGTTTAAGACCTTGTCATTCAATTAAAGCCTTCTCTTTATAACCTAAAGGATAAAATTTCTTTCTAAGTGCAAAAACAAAATCTTGCCATGATGGAAATACATTACTTGCTTGCTGCGTGCCATTTTGCAACTTACTCTGCCACCAGATGAGTGTTGTGCCTAGAAGATGAAGCGATGCCAATTTGATTTGATTTTCCCCATCCTTGATTTGTTTCACACTACAATAAACTTCCATTTGTCTGATCCAGTTATCAAGCCTCTCAACATTGACTTCACCATCATACATGGGAAATTCAAATTTCACATTAAGCTTAAGAAAATGCATATCATGTTTATGTTTATGGGAATGTTTTCTTGCGGTGGATTTTGAACTTGTACTTGAAGAAGAAGAAGTTTATGGAGAAGAAGGAGGTGAAGGAGGAGGTTTAGGAGGATCCTCTCCTTATTCACTTTTGTCTTGTTTAGAAGATTCCCCTTGGAAAGGCCTCTTCTGTTCCAAGTAATCCTCATATAATACCTTTACCATCTCAGACATGACAAATAAAGTCTTTTTCAACTCGATCTCATTTTGAGACATGCCTTCTTTTGATGCCATCTACTCACTTTGAGAAGTCCTCTTTCTTGATCCAATCTCAGGATCCCCTTATACAAGCTTGCCTTCACCGTGATTCAACTTTTTCTTGGTAATCATGCAAACTCAAAAACCAACCCTCAACCTGCTCTGATACCACTTGATACGAAATGATATTTTAAAGACTTGGTTAAGTTTTAAGCATGAGTTCATTTACCAATTAGGAATTGATTAAAGAAGAATAAATTAATGAGATATTATAGAAGCCATAATAATAAATGCAGATTAGAATGTAAGCACAAAGAACAACAAACCATAAGAACAAAGTTGTTAATGAAGTTTGGCAATATTGCCTACGTCTCTAGGCCATTGTCTCGGTGGGTGAGGATTTTTTATTTCTGTTCAATGCTTCAAAAGTACATCAAAAAAGTGCCAAAAGGATTACAAACTGGTTTGGCTGTGTTCTGATCGACCTCAAGAATCCAACACAATTGATGAAACTGAAAACAGTTGAGCGTAGCTCCCAAAATTGGTCCTCAAAGTTCCCCTCCTCAATGACTTCCCTGCATAAAAATGGCTTTGGCTTTCAAATTCCTCAACATTTCTCCTGTTATGAACCTCTTTAATGCTGTTGAGAACCCCTATTTTATATAGATTTGGATTTGACATCAATCTCCCAACTTCTTGCCAAGATCTGGCCTCAAATCGGGCTCCAGATCCCCCAATATTGACTAAAATCCATTAAAAATAGGCTAAATCAACATAAAATCATAACATAAGGTTAAAAAACCCAAAAATTGGACAACTCTAGGGCACAACCCATTATTCTCGAGCTCCTGGTCGTATGCACTCCACCATGTGGATGAGGGCTAATCCCCCTCACCCTTATACTTCGATCTAGCTCCTGGTCCTGTCGATATGGCCATGTGGCCAGGTCCTTATGCTCCCATGCACCCTCAACTGTCGGCTTAGCCCTTGGTCTATAGCCCCTAGTCGCGGGATAGTCTCCCGTGGACCGAGGCCTATCCCAAAACATGTGCCATAAACTAATTTAAATAGTGTTTCGGTCATATGGTTAAACAAGAACCATAGTAGACCGATCGGTTCGCCCCCTTTCACGAAGTTGTTGGCTCATCCAGAGGTTAAGGGTTCAAATCCACCGGAGGCTATAACAATTTTTTGAAGTAGCCAATATTGGAAAAATATGGAGTGCCACATGGTTCCCTCTGATTGGGCCACGTGTTGTCCCGTGATTAATCTGTACCATACAATCAACATACAATCAATGCACAATCAACTGCCACATCACCACTGTACAACCCAACAACTTGTCCAGTCAGTTACCACGTCAACATCCATACAACCCAGTCACCCTGCCACGTCAACATATATACAACCCAGTCACCTTCCACGTAAGCTTCCATACAACCCAACTGTCGATTGTACTGCCACATGCCATCCTGCCATTGGGCCACGTCATATACATATTGCCACATGTCATCCATACAATGCCACATGTCATCCATACAATGCCACATGTTAAATCCATACTGGTGCCAACTCATCCTGAAAACACCAAATTTGAGTGAAACGTGTTACCCCCTGGTGATGCCATGTCATCATGATGACATCACCTGTCATACTGCTGACATCAATAGTACGACCTGTTGACTTTGACTAGTTGACTTTTTGCCTATCTAGGAAATCAGTCAGAATGCGATATCTTTCACATACGACGTCCATTTGCGAAAAACATTATATGGTTGGAATTAACGCGACGAGTCAGACACAATGGTGTTGGTTTCGTCCGATTCTGAGAACTTTGTTTTTTAGGCCTTCCTGGATCCATTTTGGATCATACCTCCCAACTAAGAGCTTTGGTTCTCCAAAAGGGTATTAACTAGTCATCAAGTGCGGGATAGGCCACCCCACTTGTTCTTTGTATTTACAATCTGTCATGTGCACCTGTCTAATCAAGATCAATTCAAAAACAACCATGAAAATTGACAACATATTGTTATCCACTTGCACTCTTTCACATCTTACTGAAGCCACTACCATCCATATTGAAAACATTAGCAACGATAACATCAGAAATATGACTGCAAATGAGCTAATATGTTTGTAGTACTTGCACGACATTAGCTTATCTTGAAGAAAAGTATGACTGAACTTCCATTCTACAACCATCTCATGTTCATGCTTAGTATCAATTTCTTGATTTGACACAGTTATAGGTGGGTTTCTTGCATAAGCTGCCTTTCTTAATTGTTCCATTGTTTGAAGAGATTGATTTGATTTAAAGTGATTAACATGTACAACATATTCATTTCCTTCTTTGGTTAAGTGATATTGATTATGTTCCATGTAGAAGATTGTTTTGCAATCATACAAATAAGGACTGCCTAAGACCATTCCACGTTCATTGAGTGGCACCACATCACACATTACCTCATCCACAAACTTTGATGAAATTGCAAACTTTAAAGTGCATTTCTTTGTTATGTGCAATTTATGATTGTTGCTTATCCATTTAAGTGAGTAAGGTTTATGATGCATCTTAGTGTTTAATCCCAATTGTTTAACCACTTCCTCCGAAATCAAGTTAGATTGAAATCCACTATCTATCAATGTATCGATCTTAGTATGTTTAATTATCACCCTTAGGTGAAGGAACTTGCATCTAGAATCATATCCATCACCAATTTTACATGTCAAACCAACTACTGTGATTTTAGTCTTATCACCTGAATCATATCCCAAGTCTATTAGTCATGTTCCCACTGCAACTGGTTGCCTCCCTTTTCTCTCTTCGAACCACTTCGGTCTCTTCTCTGGATGCAATTTTCAGCAATGGTCATCATCATGCCCTTCTTTCTTGCAATTCTTGCAAGAGAGTTTATCTTCCCTTCTTATCACTGGATTTTCTTTCTTGCCATTCCCCTTCATTTTTTCCTCTTTCCTTGAAGACGATTCCCCTGATACACCAACTCATGTTTTCCCTGCTTCAAGGTATGTTTCTTTAACATAAACCTCATCAAGATTAGTAGGTCCAAACAAAAATACAGTGTTACAAATATGTGTAGGTAAACCTCCTATATACTTCATAAGAGTTTATTGGGTATGTAATGGAACATTTAACATTAATGCCATCTTACTAAATTCATTTGTGTATTCTTTCACTGTTTGTCCCTTTCTTAGTTTAAGACCTTGTCATTCAATTAAATCCTTCTCTTTATAAGCCAAAGGATACAATTTCTTTCTAATTGCAAAATCGAAATCTTTCCATGATGGAAATACAATACCCACTTGCTGCGTGCCATTTTGCAACTTAATCTGCCACCAGATGAGTGTTGTGTCTGCAAGACTAAGCGATGCCAATTTGATTTGAGTTGCCTCATCCTTGATTTGTTGCACATTGCAATAAACTTCCATATGTCTGACCCAGTTATCAATCCTCTCAGCATTGACTTCACCATCATACATGGGCATTTCAAATTTCACATCAAGCTTAAGTAAAGGCATATCATGTTTATGTTTATGGGAATGTTTTCTTGTGGTGGATTTTGAACTTGTACTTGAAGAAGAAGAAGATAATGGAGAAGAAGGAGGTGAAGGAGGAGGCTCAGGAGGATCCTTGCCTTCTTCAATTTTGTCTTGTTTAGAATATTCCCCTTTGAAAGGCCTCTTTTGTTCCAAGTAATCCTCATATAAGACCTTTACAATCTTATACATGGTGAATAAAGTCTTTTGCAACTCGATCTCATTCTGAGACATGCCTACTTTCGATGCCATATCCTCACTTTGAGAAGTCCTCTTTCTTGATCCAATCTCATGATCCCCTTATACAATCTTTCCTTCACCATGATTCAAATTTTCCATGGTAATCATGCAAACTCAAAAACCAACCATCAACCTGCTCTGATACCACTTGATCTGAAATGATCTTTTAAAGACTTGGTTAAGTTTTAAGCATGAGTTCATTTACCAATTAGGAATTGATGAAAGAAGAGGAAATTAATGAGATATTATAGAATCCATAATAAGAAATGCAGATCAGAATGTAAGCACAAAGAACATCAAACCATAACAACAAAGTTGTTAACGGAGTTCGACAAGATTGCTTACGTCTCCTGGACTTTGTCTCAGTGGGTGAGGATTTCTTATTTCTCTTCAATGCTTCAAAATTACATCAGAAAAGTTTCAAAAGGATTACAAAATGGCTTGGTTGTGTTCTACTCGACCTCAAGCATGCAACACAACTGACGACACTGAAAACGGTTGAGTGTAGCTCCTGGAATTGGCCCGCAAAATTCCTCTCCTCAATGGCTTCCCTGCATAAAAATGGCTTTGTCTTTCAAATTCCTCAACATTTCTCATGTTATGAACCTCTTTAATGTTGCTAAGTACCCCTGGTTTATTTAGATTTGGAGTTGGCATCAATATCCCATCTTCCTCCCAATAGATGGCCTCAAATCAGGCTCCAGATCCCCCAATATTGGCTAAAATCCATTCAAAATAGGCTAAATCAACATATAACATATGACCAAATTTCCCACGGTTTTTTGTTGGTATCGCCACACTTATTCGTCGCAATTTCCACGAAAGAAAAGACTATTTTGCGTCACTATATCCACGAACCAAGTGTTTGTGGAAACAACGATGAAATTAGCCCTCCACGTGTAATCACCATCAATATAGGTTTAGCCCTCCACGTGTCATCACCATCAATATAGGTTTACCTTATAAATCATCGCAATACAGACAAAACTTCGTCGCAACAGGGACGCAAAACTGTGCCAATGTAAAAAAAAACTATGGAAAGTTGTGATGCACAAGCGTGGCAATAATGACGAAAATTGATGGCAGAGACAAAGCTTACGACGCAGATGCTATATGTCCGACGCAAAATTGTTGCAAAGTGAGACAAACTTTCGTTTCTATTGCCACACTTGTTCCAAATTTTTTATTGCCTTACGACGCAGATGCTATATGTGCGACGCAAAATCGTTGCAAAGTGAGATGAACTATCGTCAATATTGCGATGCTTCCTTTAAGTTTAAAAAAAAAATACATGAGATATCTTAATACCATATTACATTGTAATATGGTATACCATTTTACAATGTAATATGGTATTACCATATTGCATTCTAATATGGCAATGCAATATGGTATTACCATATTACATTCTAATATGGTATACCATATTACAATGTAATATGGTAATACCATATTACATTTCTTATCCTTTATTTCTCTAGCAATATCTTTATGTTCTTTTGCAAAGGATCAATTTTGATAGTGAACTTTATCTACCCTTGACATTAAGATAAACCAAAAGTGCACCATGTTCTAGGTTCTACATGTATTTATTTACTTGTACAACGCATTATCAATATTAATTAATTATAACATGCAAATGTGGCATGTTAGTTCATCCATGTTTTAGTAGAGAGTGACTCCACTTTGTCAACAAGATGCAAGAAGTTCTTTTTAAAAACAACTTAGGATAGTGATTTGTCCCGAGTGGGATGGTGACCTTGGAATTCAACAAGATAGAAAGTAATTCATTGATGACAAGTGTAGCAGGTGTGTAGGTCCACTAGTGTATGGATATTATCTTCTAAGTGGCAGACTTGAACTTCCTCTTCCAGAATATATGGCTCATATAGCTTGATATTATTGACATAAATGATGTTATGGATGTCTAGCAAGGAAGGGAAATACTAATGACAACCATTGTCATTAATATATTGAAGAACAATACAGGGACAATAGAAAATAAGATTGAGTTTTTTATGATGTTACCCCTTAAAACATTGTTTGTCCATATACAACCAAAGCCAATCACCAATTTGAAACTAGACAAATCCTTGATGGTGATCCTAGAGGGATTTATAATTAACTAGGGAGGATTGAAGGGCATTAGTAACCAAAGAATGAATGTTAGATAATTTATGAACAAAGGAGATTCTATACATTTTACCTCACCTTGTAGGAACTTCTATCCATAAGATGAGAATAATAGCAAGACAAAAAGAATGAGCAATGCAAGAAATTATATAGCGGTAATATGAGGGTCTTTGCAATGTAGGCCAATACATTGTTGTTGTGAGGTAATCCTCCATCAAGTATGCCTATATATCCCATGGTACATGTGAAGACCCCTATGCCTTGAGAATTAGTGTAAGGTAAAACTACAAGGTGTGCCATGTGGATTAGTGTAATGTTAGGCAAGTAGAGGACAAATGAGAAAGAAATATTGGTAGACAAACATTGCATGTTAAACACACAATTTTGACATGGGGGAAAAAGCAAATTTAATCACTTCATAAGAATGATAGAAACTAAACTATGAAATGTAAATAATGAAATAAAAAGAAATAATCATAACTATCATGTAAATGATGCAATGGCTAAATTAGGAGAGTATAGATGAACAATTTATAATTACTATATTAATGGAACAATAACTAGAACATTTAAGTAAACCATGAGTGAGTCTAACAATAATAATAACATCTCAACTATAAAATCATTGATAAGATTAAGAGTGACAAGGAGATACTTGCACTTACTTATACATGAGGTAGGATGGTGTAGGAATATGTTTAGCTAGATACCTACATCACAAAGGTTGGCATCTTACCACAAGTGAGGTAGGATTAGCAACATGATCTCTTATGGAAAGGATGGATGATAGATGAAAAGGTAAAGATGGGAGGTTGTGGTGTTAGGGTAGTTCTAACAAAGGAAAGAGAAAGAAGTTTATGACACTGGCATGACATTGGAAAAAGGCGTGAGTTGACATAAACCAACTAAGAGTGAACATGGGCGAGAGAGGAAACACACTCTAATATAGGGTATCACAAGAATACATGTGACATATGGCAACTTGGAGTTAAAGTGAGCATAACAAATGACATACATTGTTCTAGGATTAGTGTAGTCATTAAGGCACCATACACTAGTCAAGGACATAACATGAGTTCCATGTGACATACGATAATATGGAGAGTGTGAACATAATAGGCATCATAAACTAGTAATATAGAGTCATCAAAAGCACAAAAACAACACATGATAGTCTAGATTTAGTGCAAGAATGAGAGGTGGCATTCATCAATGGGGTATTTTATGCAAGCGTAGGAGGCGACATGCATCAACCTAAGTTCAATGCAAGCATAGAGGTGAAAAATACCAATGGTATACCAGTGGAGGAGAGAGGAACAAAAGAAGATATGATGTCACCATTGGGAGGGGTTCTATAGTTGCAAGCTATGGAATGTGACCATTAAGGTGGACATCTTTGAAAAGTGACCAAAGAAGTGATAGTTGATCCTAACTAGGTAGAGGTTATCTTAAGTAGGGTCTTTCTTGAGATAATGATCTAGAAGGGACCCATCGATATCATGACCAAATAAAAATGGAGAAAAAGGGGTGTAAGGAAGAAGAGCTAAGGAGGAGATTCAATACTTTCCCCAAGCATTTGAAGGACTAGGAAAAGAGGAAGAGGATGTAGGAGAGAATGGAACACTAGGAGAGGAAGAAGACAAGGGGAGAAGTAGGTAATATTGGGTGCTACCAGGTAATAAGAGGCTAGATTTGATAATGGGAAGTCTAAGCTAGCCCAAAAAAACTCCCAATAGGAACAAGGCTTCATTCAACTTAATAAAAGTGTGTTAAGACATGGGACCTTTTTAATGTTAGCAAATGTTGATTTTGACAACTAATGGAAAGACAAGGAAAATAGAAGGCATATAAGAACAATGGGCTACCTCATTGTTGTAGCTAGCGAGAGGACAAGGGCAAGAAATTATGGAACTAGGTATAATAGATCATATATGTATTTTGTTAATTGGTGTGTGGTAGAAAAAAATATATTGAGTTAAAAATCATTGGGGAGGTTTGGGATTTAGAATGAGAATAGCAGAGTGAGAGTGCATCCAGGTAGAAGGATGAGAATGTATTATTTAGAGAGTTTGGAATAGGGATAGTGCAACCATATGAGATGAGATGGATTGATGTGATGCAAAATTGAGAGATAAAGGTATTTATGTATTATGTTTGGTTAGGTCTTAACATTATAAGGAAGAGGTATTGCAAGAAGTGAGTTCATAGTTTTTGTCATCTTTATAGAATTGATAAGTATTTCAATGAGCATCTTATAAATAATTTCATTGTTTTTGATTGGGTAGAAGGATGAGAAGGTATCATTTGGAATGTGTGGAAGAGAGAAAGTGAAACCATACGAAATGGTTGGATGTGAGTTACAACTAAGAGAGAAAGATATTTATG
>SNQJ01S0205489.1:9709-26176 GCA_010110895.2 Picea sitchensis | reverse complement strand
ACATCGCTCTCAATTCCCCATACCCAACAAATGATTTTGTTTATATAGAAAACATATAGACATTCATGAATAACTAGGATAGTCATCAAAACATATGAAAATATAAACATTGAAGCATATGAACATATAAACATCGATAAACATCCAACTACAAGTCATGAATTTATACCTCTGATTTTTCTTTGATTCATGTGTTTTTACATTCATAAAATTGACAATTGGGGTATCATAATCATCCAAGGACATTGTATTTCATGTGCCCTGTCCTTCTATTGTTTGTGTGCGTTCATGTACCATACTTCTGGTACATCATTGAGAAGGGCGTCGAGGCATCTGTTCAAGGTCGTGAACTACAACAACGAAAATGATCATATCGATATGTTGAAATATAATTGAAATAACTAATTCATTATTTTGATTAACATTACACTATTGCTCTTTACCTGTCTGTGTAGCTGTGACAGTTGGTGCGTTAATTTCTTGTCCACTTGGTTGATCCTCTCGTAGTTCACCCTCCTGAGCTACATGCTATTAAATTTTGAGAAGATAATATATAAGTATAAGTCAAGAAATAAATATCTACAATCACACTAAATATTTCTAATTCTGAAGCATACATACTGAAATGGTTACTCCGCTTTACACTATCATTGGACATGTGCACCCTTGTATGACGTGGTGTCTGTTGAATGCCGCTAGATTCACTATTGCGGTAGCATTGATGCTTGAAAACAAACATAAATACTTAGTTAAGGGTGATATAATAAAATATGAATAGACTTTACAAGCATGCTACTACGATTTCCTTATTCATTTGATTTACCTATGTGGTTGGGGAGATAGGAGTCTGGCCCAAGATTTTTCTATATTCAATCACACTTTTAAAACCATGCTTGTAACCAAGCTTTAGGTCCTCCTCGGTGGCAGTGTTGGCCCTTGGCCAAGTTTTGAAGAATACTTGGTCATATTGGACCACTTGTGGGACTGCGACAACTTGCCAAGGAAGGAGCGCAATGCGAAGTGGAAATTAAGGAAGCAAGACCTATTTTTGGGTCCATTTTAGGGTTTTGGGTTGATGTAACAGGAAAGGGATGTCATCCCGTGGGTTTACCCACGCTTAGGCCCATTTTGTAATCTATAAATAGGCAATGTAAATAGAGTAGTAATGTAGTGATTAGTAGATCTATGTGATGTATAACTGAAAGCTTAGTGCTAGTAACTAGATCTGTGTGATCGGATGTATCTTAGAGTGCTCTTTACATGACATCAGAAAGATAAGTGCAAGTTGTTGTAGTCTTGTGTTGAAGATCAAGGAAGAAGGATCTAGCGAGCTGCACAGATCTTCTTTCCTGTGTGAAGTAAGGGTCATTGAAGCTCTGTGCTGTAACTAATTGACCAAGATAATATAAATAAGACTTTGTGGATGTAGCCCCAGGGTGGGGGTGAACCACGGTAGCTATGTGTATAGTGCTTTGTGCTTCTCTCTAATGTGTTTTATCTCTTTCTTGGCTAAGTGCTTGATGTGATTAAGTAGATCTAGTTATGCTCTGTGCTGATCATATATGAATGAATGTTAGATCTAATATATAAGATGATTAGTGCTTGATCTGTTGAATCTAACCTATATTCCCTTGGCTAAGTACTGAATCATATTTAGTATAAGTATTCAATGCAATGCTCTGTGCTATCTGTGAAGTACCAGACAGATTAAATATTGATGAAGGATCTATGCTAAGTGCCATGTTAAAGATATAATCACAGATCAGTGTCCCAACTAAGGTTGCAGACATCTGAGTCCTACAACCACCCCTGCCTCTACCTCGGGTGAGACTTCATCTGCTTCGCAGGTGTTTCCGAAAGGGTTGGTAGTTAGGGTTTTGTTGGTGCCCTCTTGAGCGTTGAACCCTGGGTCTGCCCCTGTGCCAACAAATGGTTCTATTGCCGAAACAAGAACTGTGATTGCTGGGAATAATATAAGAAAAAACTTTGTGCAAACTAAGCTCTGTTGCCCTAGTGTGCAGTATTCTACTTGACCTACAAAGCCTTGTGCCGAGAAAAGGAGGCCAGATCTGAAGGGAAAAGGTCAGATGTGCAATAAAGAGGTTGATACCGAAGAAAAGAAGTGATATCTGAACGCTCTATACCCTAAGAAAAGTGAAAGTGGAACTTCTGAAAGAAAAAGGTCAGATCTGCAGAAAAGAGGTAAGATCTGTAAGCTCTGTGCTCTGATAACGGTAAGAATAGTAAAAAGTTTTTAGATTTGAAAGCTTTGTGATATGTAGAAGTAAGATAAGTGAATTTTTTTGTTTCTAAAGCATGGATCTAGGTATGTTTGATAGATTCTGTCATAGCTTCAAAACTAGGGCATTAATAGATGAAAGAAAGTTTGATATGAATAGATCTGATAAGTATAGTGATAGATATGTTATACCTATGCATCGAAAGAATGTCTGGACTAACAAATGGTTGCAGGATCCTAGAAAGAGTGTTTTGCAGGCTAGACACCATGATCCTGGTGTGAAGTACAAAAGGAGTTGAGGAACATCTAAACGAAAGAGAGGATTAACCCTCTGTTATAGTTGCAGAAGACTGGGACATCTTGCTAAGGAATGCCCTGGGAGAAGACCTAGTTTCCTCTGTTGTAAGGCCATGGACCATGAAGTATTGGATTTCCCTAGAATGATTGCTAGGCTTGAGAAGATGAATATGGAGCAAACAAACCCTGACGGAGATCAAGAGACCAAGATTATATCAGAAACCCATAAAGAATCAGAAAAGATATTGCTACAGATGAAAGATACCTTTAATGACCACCGACATGTTAGGCTATCAGAGATCTTCAAAGAAAAGGAGCAAATAGAAGCAAGAATAGGGGACTTTGACATTGACTATACTCTTGATGAAGAAACACAAGTGAAGATTATGCCAGAAAGAACTTGGGAAGCTATAGGAAAGCCTGCCATGATCCCTTCCCTAGGAGGAACAAGTTTCTTCAGAGGAAAGCTAGTAAACCTATGTGGATGGCTCGCCCGGATACCTATGACTATCAATGGAACTTTGACAGAGGAAGACTTTGAGATCATTGAATTTTTTGAAGACAACGCCCCATTTACCATGCTCATAGAAAAACCTTGGATTGATAGAGAACAAGCTAGATGAAAAGAGGAAGAAAAAGTTTTGGAACAAAAGAAGAAAGAGTTAAAATAATTTATGACCAGAAGGATCACGCACTTGATTGAAGAACAAAAGAGAAGATAAAAGATATTTAATATTATAAACTTTGATGACGAAGCTAAGAGAACACTTGAAGATCCGCAGAAGATCGAGTTACCTATTTTTGATACAAAAGAAGTATTATCAAGGAACCCTAGGCAAGAGTTTCAACAACGCGAAGTAACTAAGACCACATAAGATAAACATTAGAATGGTAAAAGCATTACTGAGACGAAGTTCACTGGGAAGAAGGCTAGGAAGTTAAGAAAGAAAAGGGACAATACTGTATGGTTACAAGAGGTTCTAGAGGACACTTCGCAGCAAGGAGAATTGCAGAATTGGATCTTCATC
Organism: Picea sitchensis; assembly: GCA_010110895.2. Classification (NCBI taxonomy): domain Eukaryota; kingdom Viridiplantae; phylum Streptophyta; class Pinopsida; order Pinales; family Pinaceae; genus Picea; species Picea sitchensis. The sequence continues at coordinate 22,612 of SNQJ01S0205489.1, read as the reverse complement.
AAGATATCAGAACAACTACATAGAGTACTTCGCCATGATGAAGAAATATAGCCGTTGGAACTGATATACCCATTCGACCGACGCTCTAAACATATCGAATAGCAGTTATGGGTTACCACTAGACTGTTGGATAACACAAGAACAGATAGAACAGAGTTAATGAAGGCAAAATTTCTGTTGCAAGTAGACCCCGCAGAGATGTCCGACGTAGATAGACCTGAAGCTATGCCAGATACACTAGGATTGTGAAAGACTAAGAACGATGTGGAAGTTCAAGATATCCACAACACATCCACGAAGACTAATTCGCTCTCACCTGTGAAGGGAGGTGATGACGAAGAACTAGGGGGCATATAAGTTGAGCAGAACAAAGGCAAGGTTACTCCGCTTAGAGACGAGGAAGATCCCCCCAAGAAAAGGAAGATTACCCCCCCAAATCCATCATCTCGAAATAAAGCTAAGGCCACCCAGACCATGCTTAAAAATACCCTTACTCCGGATGATTTCGACTTCTTAATTACCGCACTAAATGATATTTCACTAGAGCTCGTGGAAAAGAAAGAAGCAAAGTAGGAGGGGCTATTTCGTCGGATCACAGGTGAACTCAATGAAGTGCAACAGGCACTCTGGTCCAGCCAAGCAGTTTCTATGGTGCCCTTAACATTGAAAATACCAGTAACATACGATGAGACCACTCAATTACGCCAGATCGCTGAGAAAGCGAAGCTTGCCTTCAACAAGCTCAAGAAGACATAACGTAAGCCACCTAGGATTTGGCGCAAGAACAAAGCGCACATGGAGAAAAATGGAGGAAGGAAGAACATGAGAAACTTACCTTACAAGCAAAGTGGGAGGAGGAAAAAGCACAGTTACAATAGAGCAAGGACCAGTTGCTAGCAGAGCAACTTGAAGTACATGAAATAGTTCACAAAGCACTGCGTTCTGTGACAATCATAGAAGTGAAGATGGAAGATCGTCTCCCACAACAGGTTACCCAATTGGAATAAGTAATCCAACAACTTTAAAAGCTCATCACGGATCTGGAGCTCCGCACCATGCCTGAGACACCCCAAGAGATAAGATATCTAAGAGAGGCCACTACTCGAAGCACAGTCGATCAATTAAAAACCTTGGCTTCGAAATGTAGGAAGCTAAGCACTAGAAGCGCCCAGACTTATGAAACCCTCACAGAGAATCCATAATTGCATACATTGGAGGCACATATCCAAGAAGAAAAGCAACATGTAGATGTGCTACAAGCGTAGCTGAAGTCCATGACCCCAGTCGAACGAATGAAGAGATTCACAGAATAATGCACAACCCAACAACAAGTACACACGTTGCAAAGTAAAGTAATGGAAGTCTCTCAACAACTGCAACCACTCCAAGAGAAGGCATGCAAACTGTTCGCCAAACTTGAAAGCCAGGGAGATGAACTCAAACAGGGTGTCATCACTGCAGAACAACACCTAGAAGGACCTCTCAATGACACAGTAATTGAGGAATTTACTGAACAAGAGGCTGTCGCACTGCAGCAGGTCGAACCAGCTCGAGCCAAGCTTGAGGCGTTCGAAGCGGAATTGGTCAGACCTGAGTGACTCGGGTCGAGTCACATGTGAGTGTTGGGGGACTGTTGGCCCTTGACCAAGTTTTGAAGAATACTTGGTCATATTGGACCACTTGTGGGACTGCGACAGCTTTCCAAGGAAGGAGTGCAACACGAAGCAAAAATTAAGGAGGAAAGACCTATTTTTGGGTCCATTTTAGGGTTTTGGATTGATGTAATGGGAAAGGGATGTCGGCCCGTGGGTTTACCCACGCGTAGGCCCATTTTGTAATCTATAAATAGGCAATGTAAATAGAGTAGTAATGTAGTAATGTAGTACATCTATGTGATGTATAATTGAAAGCTTAGTGCTAGTAACTGGGTCTGTGTGATCGGATGTATCTTAGAGTGCTCTGTGCATGAGATCGGAAAGCTAAGTGCAAGTTGTTGTAGTCTTGTGTTGAAGAGAAAGGAAGAAGGATCTAGAGAGATGCACGAATCTTATATCCTGTGCGAAGTAAGGGTCATTGAAGCTCTGTGCTGTAAATACTTGACCAAGATAATATAAAGTAGACTTTGTGGACATAGCCCCAGGGTGGGGGTGAACCACGGTAACTGTGTGTATAGTTCTTTGTGCTTAGCTCTAATGTGTTTTATCTCTTTCTTGGCTAAGTTCTTGATGTGATTAAGTAGATCTAGTTATGCTCTGTGCTGATGATATATGAATGAATGTTAGATCTGATATATAAGATGCTTAGTGCTTGATTTGTTGAATCTAACCTATATTCTTGTGGCTAAGTACTGAATCATATTTAGTATAAGTATTCACTGCGATGCTCTGTGCTATCTGCGAAGTACCAGACGGGTTAAATATTGATGAAGGATCTATGCTAAGTGCCCTGTTAAAGATATAATCACAGATCAGTGTCCCAGCTAAGGTTGCAGACATTTGAGTCCTGCAACCACCCCTACCTCTACCTCGGGTGAGACTTCATCTTCTTCGTAGGTGTTGCCGAAAGGGACGGTAGTTAGGGTTTTGTTGGTGCGCTCTTGAGCATTGAACCCTGGGTCTGCCCCTATGCCAACATGCAACAATTTCGAACATATTGAACTGCAATGCATACCACCATTAAAATTACCAATAACAAAAATATATATTTGTTCGCTACTGTTAAATAAATATTAACCACAGTTAATCATTTAAATCTTACTATTCGAGCTTTTAGTTTTCCATAGCCACCTTGGCCTAGTTTATGCTGGCTGTATTTTTCCACTCTGGCCTTGGTTTCTTTGGAGGTGTTTGGTAGCCTACATATGGAATTTTTGAAAAAAATCAGATATTGAAATTGTTACTTAAAACATGAAAGAAACACATAAATGATCACTTTCACTGATAATATGACATGTGTTGTACCTTGCTTAACCAGCTCGTGGATCTTGTTTTTTAAGCAAGTTTTCCTTTGCATCCTCTATTAGCGCCTTCCACTCTTTCTCTGGAACTATGGAAGGGAGCTCGTGCTTGAGGTCTAATCGCAATTTCCCTATACTAGGCCCTGATATATTTTAAATTCTCGTCGGCTAACTTTGTAACCACATTCTTGTTGAAAGTGCTGCCGGACAAGTTTACCATGTGGTCTATTAAATCATCTTTCTTTTTGCTATCTTGGCCATTCCACCATGTGCGAATGGTGGGGCCAAACATCTCTAATGCTTTGTCATTTAAGTTTCTATAGAAAAAAATGTTTCCTGTAGAAACGTGTTATCCATTAATTTATAATAATGCCAACAAATGTCCATTTCAATTTCATGAAAAAAATGAATCAATTAATTAACAATTACCTGCAATCTTCTGAATCTTGATCGGAACAAATGCGTCATCCACCAGAAAGGTGACATCTTGTGATCCAGTGCTTTTAATTCGTTCTGCTCCATGCAAAATAGTGTCCTCTCCATCTACAATACGTTCCTCTATGGAATCATCTGGAGTCCTAGGCTCCGGCTCATCAGGCTCCGGTGTGTCATGCCGGTCAAAATCATTGCGCCCATCAATGGATTCGAGGGGAACCTCAGGAGGCTAAAAAATCCTCACTTTCACTTTGCTATGTCGACATTTGTTTTGCATTGGACCATCACTGCTACCTATAGCAGTTTCATGATCAACATGTTCCCAGTGCACGAGGTTTAAAAACTCCTACAAACGAAAAAATTTACTTTATCAGATCATATAGAAAATATAAAACAAAAAAAATGGATATGAAATTGTCATAGTTGATAAAAATATGTGAAGATGCCATTTACCCCTAAATTAGTTATTGTATTTTGTAGCTCTACAATTTTTGCCCTGTCCTCCCGTTTCGAGGGTCTTTTGCTAAGTAAGCCTAGATATTCTATGTTAGCCTTCTTCAAGACCTTCGTTACAGTTGTCATTGGGTCAGTGGAAAAAAATATTTCATCCTCATCAATATCCTCAGTGGGAGCCTTCCCAATTTGACCATGCCACAATACATTGATGAATAAAATTAATGAGATGAACTTTAACATTTGGGAAATTTAGTTATTGTAGTCATAAGTTATTATTGTATTTAACATTTATCTGCTAAGGCACATCGGGTGCCTTTCCACGGTCACCCTGGATAGATGTAGCGGGTGATTTTCGAACACGGTCACCCTGGACAGAAATTGATACAATAATCAATCAACAAAAGTTATGAAATTCACCTGTAACATTTAAAAAATGAAATATTGGAGTAATATCAGAAAAAAATAACGAAATTTCAGAAATTTAGTTGTTGTAGACATAAGTTGTTACTGTATTTAACATTTACCTGCTGAGGCACAGCGGGTGCCTTTCCACGGTCACCCTGGACAGATGTAGCAGATGATTTTCTGCCACGGTCACCTTGGAGAAAAGTTGACACAATAAATCAATCAATAAAAGTTATGAAATTCACCTGTAACATTAAAAAAATGAAATATTGCAGTAATATCAGAAAAACAAATAACGAAATTTTAGAAATTTAGTTGCTGTAGTCATAAGTTGTTATTGTATTTAACATTTACATGTTGAGGCACAACGGGTGCCTTTCCACGGTCATCCTGGAAAGATGTAGCAGGTGATTTTTTTCCATGGTCACCCTGGACAGAAGTTGACACAATAAATCAATCAATAAAAGTTATGAAATTCACCTGTAACATTAAAAAAATGAAATATTGTAGTAATATCAGAAAACAAATAATGAAATTTCTGAAATTTAGTTGACGTTGTAGTCATAAGTTGTTACTGTATTTAACATTTACCTACTGAGGCACATTGGGTTCCTTTCCATGGTCACCCTGGACAGATGTAGCCTGTGATATCTCATGGTTACCCTGGATAGATGTTGACACAATAAATTAATAAACAAGAGTTATGAAAGTAATTGTAAAAAATTTATGCAATAAAAAATTGAAATATTGCAACGATAAATTGTAACAATGATTGATCAAAGGTTGAGTTGAATGGTATGTAATATATTTACCCCCATAGTCACACCCCCTCCATCTATTCAATTTAAGTTGTAATCAATCAACACATCTTCACATGGAACTATTGTTTTTGTTGAACATACAAATATATGATTTCCTTCGCGTCCCTCATATATGAAATTCGGTTTCTTAGTTGTTTCCACTGGTCGTGTACTATTTATAAAGCCCACAATGTTTCCAATAGCTTTTGGCCTTCCATCAATATACATAGTTGTTCATTTATTTTGATTGTTATCTATTAGTTGTATAGAATTTGCGGCAACTTCGTATCTCTGCATACTTTGCGTATATTGGACCAACATCAATCAGTGATTGTATTTGTATAATGGTCAAACATAATCCATCAATTTAGTTACAGTGCCATAGCCGACCTTTATGCCATCCATGGAAAATAACCCCAATCCATGTAAGGACGAAGGAACAATGCAATACATCCTCCCACCGATGAAGAAATACGTGTCCACTTTAGATAGCTCCTTAGGTGCCCATCATTGCACTAGATGTTTATACCTCAAGGGAAACTCAATGTAACCTATGCTCTCAGCATCATAATTACACGACCCTCCGTTGGCAATAAAAAATTGCATGCATATACAAAATATTTTCCTTACCTTTTCCAACCTAGTTGATCTAGAATCGATAGATCTAGTACAACACGTCTCACTTTCAACCTCTCTTAGTATATCTTGATCTTCACTCGAGGAAGATAGATTTGACAGATACCTATTTGGTGGTACCTACACTCGTTAAAACAAGAAGATAAGTTATCGTTTCATGTTGCATAAAGTTGCATAAGTTCCATAAAGTTGCATAAGTTGCATAAGTTGCATGTTGCATAGTTGCATAGTTGCATATAGTTGCATATTTGCATATAGTTGCATACGGAATTGTTGCAATATAGTTGCATATAGTTGCATTGTTGCATAAAGTTGCATATAGTTGCATATAAGTTGCATAAAGTTGCATATATTTTCATATCCCCCAACGCTCAGTGGAGAAATGAATTTGAGACCCATCAAAGAGTTCGAGTGGGGATCGATAGTATGGAAATCCATGATCCTGGAATTTCACATATTTGGAAAGAACCTTTAGTGGTTGGTGGGGAATGGAGGAAAGGTTTGAGTTGGCAATAATGTTGGGGTTGGTTGTGACATATATTACAAGATGACCGATTTGTTGTTTAATCCATTGTATGCATAGGGTGTAATGGTTTTGATGAAGTTGTACAAACTATAAAGGAAAGGGTTGTGGTCTTCTATATGGAAGACCGTGAAGGAGACAATGGGATGGAAGGAGGGGGTTTCCTCTCTCGATCTTGTCCAAGGACCCAAGACCCATACCCAATGCTCAAAATATCCTATTGATTCCCATACTCCCACTTGAATGCCAAAGATACTCTCGAGAGGTCATCTATGGTGGTTTGAGGTGTCATTCATGAAATTTGAGCCCTAGAAGTTGCATAAAACCTTGAGAGATTGGGTGTGATAGTTTGAGGTGTCATGTTTGGCCATGGATGCCTAGAATCTTTGTACTTCGACTAAGCCTTGGGTTCCCCCCTCAACCATATCAAGGCCTTAAGACCCATAGCTAATGCTCAAAACCTTGTGAGAGCACTAACATAATTTATTAGAGGCCAAGGATACCCCTGTAGAGTTTATGTGTGGTACTTTGAGGCATTGTTCATGGATCTAGATGACTCAAATCTTTCTTTAGAACCTAAGGCATGGCCTTCTTCCCTATATCATTTCCAAGACCTTGAGACACATACCTACTACTCAAAAACACCTAGTTGATCTAGAACCGATAGATCTAGTACAACACGTCTTACTTTCAACCTCTCTTAGTATATCTTGATCATCACTCGAGGAAGATATATCCGACAGATACCTATTTGGTGGTACCTACACTCGTTAAAACAAGAAGATAAGTTATCATGCCAATATACATTTTTGGTACCAACACAGTTGCATATAGTTGCATAGGTTGCATTGTTGCATAAAGTTGCATATAGTTTCATAAGTTGCATAAGTTTCAGTGTTTTATAAAGTTGCATATAGTTGCATATTGTCATTAAAAAACATGATAAGTTGCATTGTTGCATATAGTTGCATAGTTGTATTTAGTTGCATATTTGCATATAGTTACATACGAAATTGTTGCAATATAGTTGCATATAGTTGCAATATAGTTGCATATAGTGGCATAAGTTGCATTGTTGCATAAAGTTTCATATAGTTGGATAAGTTGCATATAGTTGCATAGTTGCATATATTTGCATATAGTTTCATAGTTGCATATAGTTGGATAAGTTGCATAGTTGCATATAGTTGCATATAGTCACTAAAAAGCATGATAAGTTGCATTGTTGCATATAGTTGCCTAGTTGCATATAGTTGCATATTTGCATATAGTTGCATACGAAATTGTTGCAATATAGTTGCATATAGTTGCAATATAGTTGCATAAGTTGCTTATAGTTCCATATAGTTGCATAGTTTCATATAGTTCGATATTTGCATATAGTTGGATACGAAATTGTCATATAGTTTCATATAGTTGCATAAGTCACATATAGTTGCATATAGTTGCATAAAGTTGCATATAAGTTGCATAAAGTTGCATATATTTGCATATCCCCGATGCTCAGTGGAGAACTGGATTTGAGACCTATCAAAGAGTTCGAGTGGGGATCCATAGTTTGGAAATCCATGATCCTAGAATTTCAAATATTTGGAAAGCACCTTTAGTGGCCGGTGGGTAATGGAGGAAAGGTTCGAGTTGGCAATAATGTTGGAAGGGAGGGCTCTATGGGGGGTGTCTAAACAGATTGATCCAACATGATGTTTTAAGACATGAAAATCTGTCATAGAATGTGTGACTTTATTGGAAGTGACATCTTTGATTTGGTTTGGAGGATGAACAACTAGTGAATTTGTGAAAAGGATGTCAGGATATTGAATGGCATTGTCTTGAATGCAGAGAAGGAGAAATGACTTAGTTGGGTAGGGTAATGATTTCTAGATGTGATGGAGGGGATGGCTCTATGGGGGGGGGTCTAAGAAGATTGATCCAACATGATGTTTTAATATATGAAAATCTGTCACATAATGTGTGAATTTATTAGAAGTTACGTCCTTGGTTTGGTTTGGAGGATGAACAACTAGTGAATTTATGGTTTTGAGGCCGAGTGGGAGAAGGTCTTGGTCTAGTAAGAGGGTTCCAAGGATTAGCATTGGAAATAGGGTTAGGGTTAGTAGAGTGATATAAAATAGGGTACCTTGGTAAAGAATGGTTAAAGGCTTAGTCAATGCAAACTCTTTCAAACAAATCAATTTAAGAAAAAATACAACCAATAATCCAAAACTAAATTTGAGAATAATTACCTAATATGGATATGGAATCTAGAGTTGGATGTGTAGTTGTGTGAACACTTCCATGTATTTTAGTACTAGGCTTGATGAAGTTATAACCACTCAATCATGATATTTTCTATATAGAATAGGGGATACAAATGCTATGTGATAGTGTCACACAATGGATTCCATGTATTGATAGGCTTTGTCATGCATTTGGAAGTAGAAGATTGAGTTGAATGTAGAATTATAAATTGACTTGTTCACCACGTTTGAATGATTCCTTGTAGATATTTTATTGTAAGGATAAATATTTGAGCCTGGGAAAATCTATAAGTGCAATGTGAGGCTACTAATCTAGGAATCTAAGGCTTCTCCATTCGTTTGTCCTCTATATTTTTGTAAAAGTGAGTGCTTGTGTTTTTTATTAGGGATCCTATTAACAATTTCATGAGATCTGGATGTAATAATGCTTGAAATGATTGGTGTTAGTGAAAGAGGATTCTCTGTGAGGACCATAAGAAATACTTCAACTTCAATTCTAGACTGAAGTAGGAATATAGTTGAAAGTAAGCGCTAATATAGATCTCGGTGATAGGGCACATTCCAAAAGAATTAGATCTCACTGAAAAATGAGAATTATTAATGGGGCATTGAGCCTAGGAACATGATGCTTAAGAATGAAATAACAAATGACGATAATATATTTTCCTTTCAACTATAAGGGATTGATGCATAGAAAGGATTGAATATAGGGCATTGGGGAATTCATCTAAGACAGAGTATATAGGGTAGCATTATGGAGGGGGAGGCATGGAAAATGGAGAAATAAGCATTGGGGTATTGTAATGAGAGGAATATAGGATATTGGTAGTGAATATGGTTTGGGATAAGGAATAATATATAGGGATTGTGAGATAAGTGGTGTGGTTTTAGCCATTGGAGGAAGAACATGTAAAGTAATACATTTATGCATGTTTTAAGTTGTTGAAATGTGCTAGGGTGAGAAAGAGAAATAGTAGAAATGGTTAATCTATATTCCTTTCCATATTTGAAGAGAGTATACATATTAATTTTATCGTCATAGAGATCCCTACATTGTTTTTGGCATGGGAGACCTAGGATCAAATTAGAACAATCAAGTGGAGAAATGTCACAATCATAGTGTCTTGGAAGAGTCTCGTGGAAAACACAATATTACTGCATCAATTATTTTGTGTTGGGGTTTTGTAAGGTAATGATATGGAGGGGAGGGATCTCAGGGTATTTTGTGTTGGGTTTTTGTAAGCTAATAATCTCTGGCTCTGATGGAGGGGAGTGCTCTATGGGGGACTAGGTCTTAAGATATATAAGAACATTGATCCAACCTATTGTTTTAATACATCAAAATTTGTCATATAATGTGTGTGATTTTAATGGTAGTGACATCATTGGTTTGGGATGGAGGATGAAGAGCTAGTAAATTTATGGTATTGAGGTGAGTAGGAGAAGGCCTTGGTCTAGTAACATGGTCTGAAGGATTAGGGTTGGAAATATGGTTTGTGTTTCTAGAGTGATAGAAAATTGGATTGCTTGCATGGTAATGTTGAAAGCATGGATAAAGGATAAAGGCTCATTTTATTGTAGTTTCATTCACACTATAGTTATAGGAAGATTTATCTTGCAACAATGTCAAATCTCGTTGTGTCCATCAATCTCCAACAATACTCCACAAGAAGTTTCCTAGGTGTTTACACATCAAAAAAATTAGGTCTCGGTCTTGTTGTGACAATATTAAAGAAATGTCCGGGAAAAGGCTTGGTTTCGATTGGCTCGCGGGTGAAATGGATTGTTGGATTATAAAGTAAGGGTAACCCACTCTTCTTTCTCGATTAAGGGTAGATCTTCTTCCGACGACTCTTATTCCGTATGTTGATCTTCTTGTACAACTTGATAATATGTACATAAGAGATATACTTGCTCTATTTATAGACTTTAGAAAGTAGGGTCAATGTGAGCAGCTCAATGCCCGATTCATACAGTGAAATTCCTACTCCTCGGATTAGCAGGTGAAATGCCTTAAGTATCGAAAATAATTAGTTCAATAGGTAGCGCCTTAAGAGCAAGCCCTACCTATGGTGGAATGCGAGAGAGAGTTCATTTCTATCCTCGACCAACTCTATTATCTATGTATTTACAATAGGAGTAACCATTTCCTGAATCCATGGAAATACAGCTTAGAGAGGTGATCTAGGAGGAAACACTAGACTACGAAGCACTACCGTTAAGATGATGAGAATTCCATAGATACAATTATCTAGTGAGATAATGCTCAGAGTTGTCTGAGAAAGATGAGCCCACTCCCAATGGAAATCGGAAGAATCCTCCTGGGAGAACCAACATCTAAAGGAGAAAAGGATAATAGGCCAGAGAAGATGGGAGGAAGGATATTTCATTCCGGTCGAACAAAGGGTGAGGAAAGGGCCCAGGGCGGAACAAGGAATAGAAGAAAAACCCTGTTTATGGGTTATACAGGAGGGGAAAGAGGAAGAACAACCTATACAGGAGCAGATGGAAATGGAACCCCACAGTGAAGAGGATTATACCAAAATAGTCAAGAATATACCAAACCAACAACGCCTCGAGAGAGGCTGAGTAAGTCAAGCCTCCATTGATTATGATCTTAGTAATGCTTCAATAACGACTACTATCCAGGCATTCAAAAAAAAGGAAAAACGATATCAGTAGGAAATGAATATCAAACAAATAGGTCGAAAGAACCCATCCCTATCCAAACAAGCCAAAAGGATGGTTACTTATATTCCTTCCACCCACCCAAGTGGATTTAGGGCTTATCAGGAATACAGATTCCTCGGGGCAGGCTCATATAGGATAAATAATTGATTGATTTCTATCGAGCGGGGGTGAATTAGGAGCCATTAGTTTTTCCAATATCCCGAAGGTCTGCCCATTGGCCAATGGAACTTGAGATTCATGTCCTTAAGAAACCTCGCAACTCTCCCGAGCGAATGTGACTGAGGCCAACCTCTTGGAAGAATGGTTAGGAAATGGACTCCACCCCTCTTCTCCACAATGAGGCAGTAAACTAATTCTAAAATATCTTCACTCGACCTGCAAGAGTGAACTCCTGTGAGGGGGAAAACATTCTAAGTTGCATTCCCTCCCGTGCAAGCTTGCCCAAGCAGGTCACTATGGAAGATCTCCACAAAGTGGTATTCGAGATGAAGCGGGGGGAATATCATGAAAATAGGACTTAAGTGAAAGTGGTTGAAGATTCTAGATCCTCTGAGCTGATGCTGAAAGCCATGAATAACACTTTCCTATCCCTAATCCGGTTTCCTTTCATGGACAAGTTTCGACCTATCGCCCAAGGCAATACTCTCTACAAAATAATGGCCAAGCTCAAATTATATATATGAAACGGAGAGGCTCAGACTCTTACTCGTTACCCTAATCCCCGAGGAACAAGGGAGGTTCATCCCCGAGAAACAGATTTTGGGTGAGATAGTGATGGCCCAAAAAACTCACTATAACATGGTTAACTACTCTATTTTTAGAAAATTGGATCGCGTATGCGTGTGATTTATTCACGGACTGGAGTTGGGGAAAATATAAAAATGAAAATGAGAGAAATATTTGGCTTTAGAGACCTCGTGGCTGTGGTCTCTTTTCTACACCACTTCCTCTTTTGTCCGACTTTCCCTCCATATTCCTCACGGCCTGCAGGGGGCTCAAACAGGGCCCTATTTCTTCTTGTTTGTTGTTGATAGCCCAAGCAAATATATGAAGAAGGGAGACCTAGGGATTATCCAGGGATTTAAGGTGACTAAAGGCGTGGAAGAAATAACACATTTGCAATTTGTGGATGAGACCACTTTGATGGGAGAGGCATCGATGAGAGAAGCGTAGAAGTTTACTTAAGGTCATTTACTAGGTAGTAAGTGCAGGGGGAAATGGATAATTTATTTTTTTTGCATTTGGATAATGTATGTCTTACCTATGGAAAGTTTTTCTCCATCAAGTTTGTAAAGTTTAAATCATTCCCTTCCATTGCATATAACAAAACAACTCTAGTGCTAACTCTGCAAGCCCATTATGAAAATATCCCTACAACCATTACATTCCATCAAACCATATTTCTATCAAGAATTTCATCAAACAATTAGCATGCACACTCAAGTGATAGGAGAAAGAAGTCAAACCATATTTATCCTCTGCATGTGCCCTCCTCTGGTGCACCCTCCTCGCGTGTGCCCTCCTCCCGTGCGCCCTCCTATGCATGTGCCCTCCTCTGGCGCACCCTCCTCGCATGTTCGCTCCTCGCGTGTTCCCTCCTTCTACGTGCACCCTCCTTCTCCCATGTTCCTCTCTACTCTGCGTGCAATTATGAGTTATGAGCGCAAGAGTGAGTTTGATTTTTGATTTTGTTTTGTGCATTGTTATGCTGTTTTGTTTTGGTTTTTATTTTTTATTTTTTGT
>SNQJ01S0205488.1:0-16607 GCA_010110895.2 Picea sitchensis | reverse complement strand
CCGCAATGAACTATAGTCATTGATCTAATTACGATCTGAGATCTGGGTGACATTTACCTGCTGGAAGGATTGACAATTATCGTTGACCTGGGATCAACAGTCCAGATTCACTTCGAAAGTCAGAGCTTCGGGATTTTCGAATTTGAAACATGAAACATCTCCTGGAGGAAAATATCTGAAGTGAATGTTTTGTCACCATGTGTCATGATGGAAGAATGGTCCAGATTCACTTTGGAAGACCGGGCTTCCGGAGTTCCAAATGTCAAGCGCGAAGATCTCACAGAGGAAAATCGCCAAAGTGACGTGGCAGTTTGATGTCGTATGATGTCACGGCTACTTAGGTGTCTTGGAAATAACGGTGACACATGTCATGAGGAAATGGGTGAATGAAACAACCAAATGAACTGAGATGAATGCCACCTGTCCTGCCTCATGAGTGTGCCACGTGTCTCAACTGCTGGTTGCCACGTGTCTCAGCACTTCAGGCTTCGGGAGTTTCAACTGTTAGCACTTCAAAACTTCCCGGAGGAGAATTGTTGAAGTAACTAATCTATCGCCATGTGTCCCATCTGATGGATGGTCTAGATATACTTTGGGACTTCGGGCCCTTGGATCTTCGGGACTTTCGAATGTGAAACCTGAAAATCTCTCGGAGGAAAATCTCCGAAGTGAATGATCTGTTGCCGTGTGTCGTGACCGACAAACGGTCCATATTCTCTTTGGAGATCTAGGCTTTAGGAGTTTGAAATGTTAAGCGTGAAGATATCCCGGAGGAAAACTCTTGAAGTGGATGATATGCTTCCATGTGTATATGTTGATGTATGGTCCTGATTCAATTCGGGACTGCGACAGTTCGGGATTCGGGTCTTCTGATGACTTTGGGTGTTAAACTCCATGCAATTCTGCATTCCTGAATGGACGACAACCATTGATATGATTTACTTGGTGGATCCTTTCCGTTGAAAATTTATTTTTTTGTTCCCACAGTCTGAGCCTGAAATTTGTTGCTCTGGATTGCTACGTCGTGTGCATGAGAATTCCATGTTCATACAAAAATACTTGAGAAACCTGTAGTGAGCTCAATCCATGGAAAACATGATGACAAGTAATTCGACCCAAACACAACGTATATTTCATATTTCAAGAAAGCCAGAAAAATAAATACGCAAAGACTCAAACATGCAAGAATCAAACAAGAACCAGGTCACTCAGTAATGGGAAAATGACTTAACTGACCAGAAAAAGGAAAAAATTCATGAAGGCATATGGAAAAGAGAGGAGAGGCAGGGGATGCATGCCTAGGTTACAACATTATATATGTTGGTGCATGGTTGATTCACTTATTGTTGTACATGTATTGGTGCATGGTTGATGCACTTGTTGTTGTACATGTATTGGTACATGGTTGATGCACTTGTTGTGTTATGGGTTGTGGTACATAGTTTATGCTTGGTATAGTAATTTTTGATGGTTTGGTACATGCGTTGGTAAATGGTTGAGACACATATCTTGTGATGGTATGTTGGTGATCTTGGTACATTCTTGGTAGAGGCATGTGTTGGTGATGTTGGAAATTTAGTTGAGAGGTTTCTTTGGTATATGATCCCTGTGAGAGGATTTGTTTGAGCATAAGGGACAATGACAGGTTGAACATGTTGATCAATGACAGGTTGATAGTGGCAGTGATTGTGGTAGTGACAGTTGGTCTACACTTATATTTCAGAGCGAAAAGACAAGGCAAGGAAAGGGGGTTGTAGCTTCCTTCCGGTTGGTTCTAGAGAACTTGGGGAGTTGGAGCTTCCTTCAGGTTGGAGCTTGAGAATCAAGGGGTTGTAGCCTCCTTCTGGTTGGATCCAGAGAATCAGGGAGTTGGATCTTCCTTTAGGTTGGATCCTGAGAATCAAGAGGTTGTAGCCTCCTTCTGGTTGGATTCGGATAATTCAAGGAGTTGTAGATTCCTTCAGGTTGGAGCCTTTAAATAGGGGGTCGTACCCTCCTTCCAATTACATCTAGAGAATTGGGAAGTTGGTGCTTCCAATGAATGTCTTCTTTGATATATAAGAAAACATTCTGTGGTTTTATCCTATTTGGGTTTCCATGTAAATTTTGGTGTACTGCGTACTTTATGTGATGTTTTTTATGTTTATATTCCCATGATACACTCATAATATATTGATGATATATTGTTGATTAAGTTGAAGTTTATATATTGTGGTTAAAAGTGGTAAAAGTTCTCATACTGATTCACTCCCCCCCTTCTCAATATTCCAACAACTTCTTCAAAATAAACTACATGGATGTTAGAGTGGGTGAGCCCAAAAAATCTAACAAGGCCGATTGCAAGGTCGTGTGGGTCATGGCCTTTAGGCTCTCCTAGGAATAGGTGTATCTCTTGTAGGGTTTCTGCCTCTTTTCTTGCATGGGGGCCATTGGAAATGGTGTAATTCATGATGTGGATTGGGAAAACAGGCCAAAGTTTTTTTCTACTAATTAAGAGTGAGCAATAAAGTGACCCTTGATCCCATGGTTTTGTAAGTGTTGAGGAAAAGATATGAAATAATATTACTCAAATATTTTCAGATCTGTCTTGGCTAAGGCAAGATAGATGAGAATACCACCCTATGTTTATAGCCTCAAAATTTGTTTCCTAATACACAAGTATTAGTTACAAGGGATTACAGTGATTTTTTATAATAAAAGATTGTTGTAAAATTCAATATCTTTATATAATTTTCTGAATATAACAGATGCAAAAGTAATTGTGGAGACAAAATAAAAAAAACCAAGTCACAATTTAACACAGATGAGATAGAATAGCAATCGCTTATTTCATTCCAAGAAATCAAAAGAATTGTTCTCTTTACAAAAATCCCCGAGGAAGTTTGGACCAAGGTCAAACTTAGATGTCCCCGATGAAAACCATACAAAAGGAATTCTTACAGACAGTAAAAAACTGAACTTTAAAAGCTAGATCAGCTTGCCACAGATTGCTTCTCACTCAACTCTGCACAATATCCTTTATCGGTCATGAAATTTAATTCATAAACAAAAAAGTCTACACAGACTATCAAAGATAGATCAACACCTCTGAAAAACAAGTGTCTGAATGATGTAATTCGGCCTTGAATCTTGTTGTCTACAATAGGACCCTGTTGTCATAAAAGAGAATTAGGCTTTTAATGAATTTAAGAATGAATGAAAACTGAACTATCTCAATATGACTTAAGAGCACACCTTAGTATACTTTCTCCTTCTATTCTCCTCTTGTTCTTCCTTCTCTTTTTTCCTTTAAGCCATCAAAATTAGTTGAAGTAGTTCAACTACTTCTTTTAGTTAAGTTAACTAAAACTCAACTACCTTTTAGTTTAGAGGAAAATTTAACATAATAATAATAGGGGTATTTAATAAATAATATCTAGTAGGTGGGACCCCTTGTGACTCCATTTAGTTTCTTAACAAAAAAAAACACAACTAGTCAATCAATCAAACACATCCCTCTTTGTGGCTCCCATCATCATTCTCATAATTTGAAAATTAATATCAATGATATTTTAAACCATATCCAAAAATAGTGTGTTGTCCAAAAACTTCAGCAGTCAACTGTTCTCAACAATCAATAAATAAATATAATCAAAAACCATATTTGCCACTTTGGGAGACAATTTTCCCTTTGTTGTTGTTGTCTCCCTTTAATTTCTCTAAATTGGCCTTAGGCTATGTGGATACTTTAGGATTGACTTCACTGATAACATGAGAGAAATCGTCTCTCAAGTGCATGCGGGATGAAACAGATTTGGGAGAATCACTTGAAGGAGAGGAGGGTGAAACAACAAATTTTCCTTTATCATGTGTATGAGAGGCTTCAGTTTTGAGTCTCTTTCTTGCATGGGAAGACTGTACAGGTGAGTGTGCAGGGGAAATTTGGAAAATTGGGTTAACTAGTGGAGGAGGAGCAGGTAGAGACAAATTCGGCCAGCCACGATGTTGGGAGACTGTTGGGTGAACAATCTCTTTCCATCCGTCATTTTCAGGGACTTCATGTTGTAATAAGACATGAGGGGGAACTGGGATACCAAGGACATGGTGGGGTTGGAAGGGAGGCCTTTCTAGCCTAGGTGGACTACCCCTTTTCCAATCCAGTTAAAAAATCTATCTTGGAAGAGCTGGTTTAAATCTTGTGGATCTGCATCAAAATGTATCGAAAACCTTGGCCTTATAGGGCCTTTGTTCTAATTTCCTCTTCCCCTGTTATTTCGGCCATGGCTTCCTCTACTGAAGAATCTCATTCCTATATGCAACGTTTATTAGCAACTAGCTTCTTAAAAAATCCATACATGACATCTCTTTAAATATGAAACAAATTTTGGCTCAACAACACATCAGATCCATGCAATCCAATCCATAAAAATTGTTTAATACTTGTCAATGAGCATGGGGTGAATAAGGGTTTTGGGATATCTGAGGGGATTGTATTGAGTGAAAAGTGATAAAATGAGAGGGAGTAGATCATGGTTACTGCTCAACAAATCATTAAACAATCAACTTTGTTGTAATCAAAACATATCAACTATAACCCATCTCTGTGTCATCCTTTATTTTCTATAATACATAGTTTCCATTTAATTATAATTTAATTTTAAGAATAGGGCATGCAAAGTGAATCTGGGAATGTGAGGGGATTCATAATGTGTGAAAAAGTGAGAGAATGGAACGAAAGTTAATGGATATTGTTCATAAAACAAATTAAGTAATCAATAATCATGACTTTGTACTAAAATCAATCCAAAAAACACCAACACCACACCAACATTTATTGTGTATCAAATTGTTTGCTGTAACATTTAAATTTCCCAAAATTCCTCAATTCATAACAATCTGTGTAACCATAACTCATAACCAAAACAACTTTCCATTTCAACAGTCATGTTAAGAAAGTGTTGATCTTTTATTTCTTTTCTTTCCTTTTAAAAATTTAAATAAAAAGCACAACAATATGCTCGACCTCTATCTCATAAAACATCACTATATTAATAAACATCCACTGTCTACCAATTTACAATCGGGCCCAAAATATACATAGGTGTTTTTTTCAAATACGAACAGACTTCCAAAATATGCCTGATTACACACACAGTCTTCATCATATCAATCAACAAGGTGTCACAATGAAACCATGGTCAACATAAAACCTGATCCTTATCATTGCTGATATAACCATTTATAATCTAGACGATGATAAAATAATATATACGAGGCGAACATAACCAATTACACATAGGCACCATTTTCAAATTTAGCCATAACCCTGATCGGGCCTAGAAAAACACACAGGTGTTTTCAATTGCAATTAAGACCACACTGTAAAAACACAGTGATTAAAAATCATAATGAAAAGAAGACAACCTTCGACTGTACATAATTGCCCGTTCCCATTTGTAACTGTTTAACCAATTTAATCATAGAAAGACATGATAGAGACTCGACGAAAAACCTCCATAAACATTCCATTGATAAACCAATATTTGACAACCAAGAAGATGCCTGAAGGGAGCAAAGACAGTTGGAGATTAAAATCGGGCTCTGTCGAAAACAAAAGCAGGGAAACAATCAAGATCACATTCATCTTTTAACCATAGCACATATAACTGGGGTTCTTCAAAGACTTATCAACCACATGAAAAAATACCTTTTGAAACAGACAAAACAATAAGCCACAAAGTTTTCTTATTACTCCCAGTATGGGCGATGGAGCCAATATTTAGCCACAGAGGAAAGAAAAGATGGGTAGGGTAGAAAAACTAGTGCACACAATGTGGTTATCACTTGTAGAGGAGAAGAAAATTTATTTGAAGAATGACAGTTATTAAAATAACACTCAGAGATATAACCTCTCTGTCCACTACCTTAAAAGCCAAACAATCTGACAACAATATCAGTGAGGACACATAATGCTGAGGTATAACTTATATCACTCCACAACCATACAATACATATTAATGTTATGGCCACCCGAAGAATGGATCTTGGAATACTTTGGTAAAAGGACAATAAGAATGAACCCACGACCATGACTCTGGGTTTAAAGAAATAACACAACAATAAAATGGAAATCCGAATGTGACTGGATAAGGGTTACAATCAAGACTGTGAGGGAACCAACAATGATAATACATAGAACAAAACCCTCCACCATTAATGCAGAGCGATATGTACCATATTCAATTATTATCCACAGAGACCCATCACGATATTAAACCGACTGAGCAACCAGTCAATACACAAATTTAAACAAAACCCAATTCTTTTGCTTGCAATCCAAAACATTTTATAGGCATCTCAGAGAGAAATAACATGCATTTACACAGTCAAAATTCTCAGGAACACACAAATCCTAGCATTACCGAGCCATAATTTTTTCATACACAGAGAATATTTCATGGATGGGGAGAAAAAGAACCATACCTGTAACAACAAGATTAAAAGGGCGTGTTGGCCAAGCCTTCTTCTTCCAAAGATCCCGGAATGTGGAGCTTCACAACCAATAGAACGAAAATGCAACAAGGAACAATGCTAGGGTGACAACTGATAGGGGGAGTATGGAGTGACGTGCAGTAAATGCACGTCGCTTCCATCTCCCGGCCTATTCAATTCAAAGTACGAGACAACCAAACATTCACCAATCAATTAAATCATGTAGTCAATTCCCAAACATTTGAAATCTTCGACAATATCCTTTGCATAGTGGGCCACCCAAACATTTACACGTTAACCCTTGCCATAGGTCCATACCATCATGCACATTGCAATGCTATATGTACCCAAATCAATCTAATGAAAATCGCATAGCCACTAACCAACCATAGTATAATAGTTAGGATTAATACTAACATTGCTTAACTTTTCCATTTGCATATAACCCTTAACATAGCTCAAACATAGATCCTTTTCCTTTAAGAATTTTTTCATAGGTTTTCTTCCTTTGTTTTGATTATGTTATCGTTGACATATCTCTTGTATATATGTGTCTAGGTAGTCGATCACAATGATTAGTGATAAGATTAAATCATAACAACTGTAAATACATGCCTATCATAACAAAAAATGATTTGAATTGCAAAAGCATTCCATAAAATGCATCATCCACTTGTTACTATGTCAAAATAAAACCAAGACTGCATTGTCAACCATGTAGGGCTGTGTAAGAAGCATCAAATAGTAGCAGAAAAATGTGTGATATGTCTATCATTGCACCTCTAGTCTACAAGGGGGTCCCACCTACTAGTATTATATTATTAACATAGTTAAATAATAGGGCTTTAGCAATACTTTGCAGGCGGAATTCATCGCTACGATTTTAATTGTGAACAACTGACAAATCCACAGGGAAATATGTTTCCAATAGATTGAGAAATCTAAATGTCTGGTTTGATAGACCAAGTACAACAGATCAAGAAGATATAAACCATAATGATTATGCAACAGGGGGAAGTGAGCGGATTTAATGGAAAAAATGATCGGGAATTTGGGAATAACTCATGTAAAGTGTTAAGTATGAGCGGGTTTATCCTTGTAAGCATAATCATTCAACTAAAAATTGCTCTTGAATTCAAGGAATTTTTTTTCTTCTGAATTTTCTCTTTTGAATTTCGAAATGGATGAAGAAACAAAAAGAAGAAGAGGGATGTAACCAACTATCTCATAAAACAACTGTGAAAGCAGATAACAAATTCAATGACGCCTTTAGGGGGAACATCATAACAGTTGTGTAATCTTCATTGTTATTGATTAACAATACTTTGCAGAAGTGTCATTTTGGAAAAACTGATCCAACATTTTATTTTTGACAAAAATTGAAGTCAAAAGAATCAAAAGCAAGAAATGTCTTAATATAAATGAAAAACAAAATCGAAAACAACAGAAATGAAATGACAGAAATGAAATGACAGAAATGAAAATAGCATAAATGGAATAGAACTAGAAAACTACTATTATGAAAGTAGAATTAAAAAATTACTAAAATACATAACAATCCAAACAACGTTAAACTATTCAAGTTGGTTCCAYGTAATGTTTTAAGTGATAACCATTAGTGTTGCAGGAAAACAATCGCTCTTGTAAATCCTTTAGAATGTAAGAATTTGCACCCAGGACAAAAGCGATCTTGAAWGGACCCAACCATAATTTTTGAAACTTTGAATGTCTTCCCCTATCATCATGAGCCGAATCCCACAAAAATACCTTTTCATTGACTTTAAATTTGACAGCTTTGACACTCTTGCTGAAATCTTTTTTAACAGTCAGTTGTCTTCTCTTTATATTACCCAAGGCAAACATCCTTTTATCCTCCAAATCCAGGGGTGAATTCATCCTTTGTGAAACATCAGAATAATTTAATTCTTCGACCTGTAGCATTAAAATTAAGGAGGAAATTTCCGGATTAGTAGGTAGAATGGCTTCTTGACCATAAACAAGCTGGAAAGGAGTGTAACCAGTGCTCACCTTGGTGGTAGTTAGATCTGCCCAAAGGGCGTAAGTGAGGAGAGTGTGCCATTGATGAGAATTATCTTCAATGAACCTTTTGATAATTCTCACCAGATTATTGTTGGTAGACTCAACCTTCCCATTTCCTTGGGGGTAATAAGATGACGAGGTAAAATTTTTAACCCCCAACTTAGCTAAAAATTGGGTCAGCTTAGAAGAAATAAAAGCGGGACCATTGTCTGTAATAATTTCCAAAGGAAGACCAAATTTGGAAAAAATATTATTTTCAAGGAAATAAATCACCTGATCATATGTCGAGTGTTTAAGCGGGACAACTTCAACCCATTTCATAAAATAGTTTGTGGTTGTCAAGATAAAGACTTGTCCTGCTGAATAAAGAGGATTAATAGGACCAACAAAGTACAATCCCCACTTTGAAAAAGGAAAGTCTGGGAGGACATGTTGTAATAACATGGATGAAATGTGTTCTTTCCCAGAAAATTTCTGGCACTTGTCACAAGATCTCGAAAAAACATAATAATCACAAAATATTGAAGGACAATAGTATCCTTTTATGATAATATTTAAAGCAGTGGTTTTAGCAGAAAAATGACCTCCTACATGAATAACAGAATTTGAAGAACCATGAGTTTCTTGCAATAGTTTCCGTGCTTCCTCATTGTTTACACAGTGAAGCAACATACCATCGACAGATCTTCTAAACAAGAAGTATTCTATAATGATGTATCTATCATATTCGAGACGAAGCCTTCTTCTTTGATGAGTGTCTAAGTTATCTGGACATCTCTGATTTTGCAAATAGTAAACCAAATTTTTATACCAAGGATGTTCAGACACAAGAATGATTTGATTATCAATGTAGAACATTGTTAATAGATAACTATCCTATTCATCAATTTCTTAACTAGTTTCAACATGTTGAGCTAAGTGAAGGGCTAAGTCACATCCCTTGATGGTGTTAGAAGTCACGATAGTTAAATCATGCTCCTGGATCTTGGCAAGCCAATGTGAAAGCTTCTCTGAAAGATAAGTCTGTGAGAGAAAAAACTTGACAGCGGGTAAAGGGACTTTTACCAACGTATGCTTACTTAAGATGAGGTGGTGAAAATTTTCAACAACTTTAACAAGAGAGAAATCATGTTTTTCAATAAAAGAATATTTAAACTCATCATCAGACAAGATTTGACTCATGTAAGCCACTAGTTTTTCGTTACCTTGGTCATCACCTTACATGAGGGTAGCAAAAACTGCTTCCTTTGTGGCATTAGTATATATCATAAATTCTTTCTCAAAATTAAGCTTCGCTAGAACCAGTGTGGAACTGATTGCTTTCTTGATTCCTACAAAATAATTTTCGACATCATCTGTCCAAGAAAATGAACGATCTTGCTTAAGCAGATTATGAATTGGTTTGACCATTACATCAAAATCAAGAACAAACCTACAGACAAAGTTAATAACCCTCATAAAAGCTTGAACCTCCTTCTTGTAAGTGGGAGCAGGCAAATTTAGAATAGCAGAAATCCTTTCAGGATCAACGCTTATTCCTGAATCATAGACAATGAGTCCAAGGATTTTTCCCTTGGTAACATCGGAAATAGACTTAGAAGGATTTAGAGAAATGCCAAATTTCCTACATGACATGAGAACCCTTTTAAGATGACCAAAATGATCTGATCGGTTTTTAGAGTACACGGTTAAGTCATCAAGATAGCTCTGAATAATCTTGTCGATCAAATCGTCAAATGCTATTTGCCTAGCTCTTTGAAAAGAGACACCTGCATTAGATAAGCCAAAAGGAATACGTTCATAAGAAAAAGTGCCCCAACGAGTAATAAAGTGGTTTTATATTTATCTTCCCTTTTTACCTTGATTTGATTGTAACCAGAAAAATCGTCAAGTAAGGACATCATCTGTGATCCTACAACCTGCTGCAAAATCATTTCCATATTGGGGAGAGGAAAGTGATCTTTTATACTAGCTTGATTCATTGTGAGAAAATCTATGCATAATCTGATTTGACCAGTTGTTTTCCAAACAAGAACCAAATTAGAAACCCATTCCGAATACTTAACCAAGAAGATGATCCCAACCTTCAATATTTTTTCCAACTCCTTTCGAATAGTCGCTTCCAGTGCAGGGTTGATGGATCTTTGTTTTTGCCTAACTGTTTTTATGCCCTCCTTGATAGGAATGGCATGTTGTATAAGAGAAGGATCAAAACCATGAAGATCCTCATAATACCAAGCAAAAACATATTGAAATTCACCAAGTAGTCTGACGAACTATGATTTTTATTCATCAGAACATTGGGCACCTATTTTAACATTCTTTGGAGACTCAGGTGTTCCAATGTTCAAGGAAATGGTTTCACCCACTTTCCTTTTCGACTCCTCTTCTTTATGTTTCTCTTTTTTTCCTACATCACTCAATGAAAATGAACTTTCTAGATGAGTCAAGCCTTTAGGAATCTTGTTTTCTTCCATTGATATAATTTCCTTAGGCTTATAAGGTTCATTTTGAATGAAAGCACATATTCTTTCATCATTAGGGAAGACCTGTCATGATTCTATATTGTCAGGGATATGTGGACGATACAAAGATTGAAAGGTACAATCAGGTCTTTGTGGCAAAATTTGCTGATTAGGAGATGCTGCAAAAACAACTAACCGATCAACCATTGAGTTCAGTTCCCTTTTAACATGAGTAATTTTGTAAGATAATAAGTTCGAGATAAGTGCCCAAACAGTTTGGGTGTAGCATTTCATTAAATTGTTTCTTAGAGAGTGTATCTTACGTACAAGGTTCACAACAAACTCGAAATCCCCAAAAACTGTAAGGTGACCACAACCCAGATTATATGCATTTTCAATGCCCAACAATAATGCTTCAAGTTCAGTGACATTGTTTGTGCAAGAAAACTCTAACCTATAGGAAAAGTTATGAATTTTTCCCACAGTAGAGTACAAGATAATACCAGCTCCATTTCCTTCATTGGAGCATGAACCATTAAAGTGCATATGCCACATCCTGTCGTCTAAGTCGATTTGTTCCAAGGTAGTGTTGTCCTCCTCGAAAAATATGGAATACACTCCTAGGTCCTCCTCGATATAATTTACATTAGGCTGTGGGACACTTTCTATGTAAGGAAAAATTCTCCCCTCTCTGAGGACTATGATGTTCTTACCATTCTGAGGAACATATAAGTGTGTCCCGTCGAGTGAGAGGTATCCACCCATCAAAGCTTGCCAATCTCTTCGTAAGATGATTGAGTAGTTACTTACTATCATATAAATTACCTGAATATTAAGGGTTGTCCTTATTTCAGGGTGGGCGCACAAAACCAAGGTCACGTCCTTGATTTCACCTATGGTCGTTTGTTGTAGACTATTATAAGAGAGCATGCTTTTGGCTTTTTCATTTGTACAAGAAAAACCTATCTCTTCCATAATAATCTCTGATATTACACTTGGGGCCAAACCACCGTCAATGAGGCAAGAATGGACAATCTTATCCATAATCTTTACATAAATATAAAATGGGGTTTTTTTTTACAGGGTATCTAAAGTTATGTACACCTACTTTATTTACAGATGAATCCTCTTCATCTACCTCTTCAGAGAGGTTGGCTACAACATAAACTTTTCCTTCCATAAATTGTTTTAGATGCTTCTATTGTTTAGGGATGACAACCATGTCCAAAAGGGTTGCATCAGCTTTGATGTTGGCCCACTGATTTAGAATGTTGTATTTGGGGGAGAGGGGAGATAGTTCCTTGAATATCAGGAGCCTTAGGAACCTGATTAGTAGCAACTAGTGAGGATGAGCTTGGGATAGAATAAGTGTGGGGAAGATCATATTTGATTTTGGGAGCATAGGATTTATTCCTAGTATTTATGATCATGATGTCTTCTGGTTCCACAAAGTCTAGGACAACAATGGTAGTTTTAGGTCTCTTGCCAAAGATTTTATCTCTAGAATTCTTCTTTAACTCACATGTGCTTTCCTCGCAAAATTTACACCAACTACAAGGCATGATAGCTTTAGGATAAAAATTATTTTCATTTGGATTTCTAAAGGGGGGTGTAGAATAATATGAAGCTCCAGGGGTAAGAGAGGAGACTTTTCCTTTTCGCTCATATGCTATCATTCTATTATTCATGTCTTGTACAAGCTGTAAGAGGGAAGACATGTTTGTCTATTTAACTAAGTCTCCCTTAGGAATATATGTTCTTTCAAGCTGTTCTTCATACTCTAAAAAAGTATGCAGAGTGGAACTGAGGATGGCCTTTTCCTCAAGCCTATGATGATAGGGGGAAGGTAATGCATTATAGTAATGCGTGAAAGCGGCTTGGTTTTGAGGTTGAATGAGTTCAGGGATTTGATTGTATAACTTGGTGAAACATAAGTTGAAGGAATTGATAGTCTCACCATCCTTATAAGCGATGTTATTGTACTCCCATAACTGCTCAGCTAGGATTTTGGATTGCCCATAGGTAGATTTGAACCAATAGACTAACTCCTCCCAAGTAGGTAAAATATTAGGAGGGAGATCGAAGAAATTGGTCGTAGCCTTCCCTTCAAGGGAATTCAAAAACAAGCGCATACAAGTATCATTGTCATTGACCCCTATGTTGTGACATGCATTAGAAAATTCCACTAAGTGTTCATTTGTAGTGACAATATTGTTCCCGGAAAACCTAGGGAGATGTTATTTGAATTTAGGAAGTGGGCGAGTAGCAAGTGCTAGGTTAAGAGGAGAGGAAACATACCACAAGGTAGTTGTAGCATGATGCAGGAGCATCACTCCAACTCAGCATAAGTGCCAACCATCCAGCACATCCAGTGAGCATTCATGAAAGGGAGAGGCACAACCCTCTCATTTTCCAAAATTTGAATTTGAATTTAATGTTGTAAGGTTGATAGAGACTAGGTCATGCCTTTTCACAGGTAGTGGTTGAGGTTTTCTTTAATGGTTACTTGTAGCTAAGTCCAGATCATTTAGGTCTGCGACTTCCTTTTGTGTAATGTAGCCGTAGGAGTAGGAGCTGCTTTGAGATAACGATAGCACAAAGGCGGTGGATGAGGATAAGCTCAAGAGAGCCCTCTTTTGTAATGAGTCTCTCAAGGAGTAGAGTGGAGAGGGAGAATAGGAGAATTCTCAAGTAGAGAGATCTCGAGGGAGAGAACTGAGACTCTATAGCAGTCCAGTTTTTGTAAAAACACATTTTGTATAGACATTTGGAGATTAATACAAAGAGAAATTTTTCCTGCCCATGAATTGTCTATGTATGTTTATGCATTTGAATGTCACTTGTATGATATAGATATAGGTTATAGATAGATTTTACCATCTGTTTGTGAGTTTGTTGGTTTCTATCTGGCTTCTTTAGGACGTGCAAGGAGTGCACAACAGAACATTGGAAGTTCTGTAGCCAGCGTAAGGAGTGCACATCTGAGCTTTGCGGAGTCAGAAATAACGTGCAAGGAGTGCACACCAGAAAGATTCACAGATTCAAGGAGGAGCCTCAAGGTTGCTAAACACCTTGGAGGATGAGATGTGCAGGGGAAGGCATAGAGAGAAGAGGAAGAATCTCTGGAGATTCTATAGAAGCTCTGTCAGGCGGGCATTGAGCCAGTGCAAGTGTGCACGAGAAGAACTCTTTGTCGAGTTTGAAGACAACCAGAGTTACTGAACACTCTGTAGGCTTTGAAAGGTGTGAATTGAGAAAAGGAGTGCCAAGAGGGCGTGAAGCATTTCTTTTCAAGAAATACTTTGGACCTGAGATTGAGGAAATCTCAGCAGCATAAGGAGTGTGTGAGGGTGGACTTATTCTAAGTCCCGAAGCTCAGGAGGAATAGTGCCTTTGCACACAGAGCAACAGAAGAAAGGAGTAGAAGGTCGAGAAACTTCTCAAGGTTTCTGAGTTGACTAAGCTCAGGAGGGGAAGCGTTTCTATAACGCAGACGAGACCCAAAGGAACCAGGCTCACAAGGGAAGCATCGAAGGCCAAGACCTTCGAGCATCGAATTTATTCCAAGGGAAGGGAAGAGGCACAAGCTCAGGAGGAGGAGCACAACTATCATTGGATCGACACTGGGAGGAAAGATCTGGACCATTGAATCTACGTCCAGGAACACAGGAGGAGATAACGCAAGGAGGATAGATTTGAATAGTTAGATCTAACACCAATACCCGACAACCGTTGGATCAGGAGAAGGCGCAGGGGGTTTAAACCCTTGGATATCCACACATTTGGGAATCGGGGGTTGGAGGAGCAGAGGAGACTGCACCACATACTTGCAATCGCCGAAATCGCGCCAGCCATTGGATCTGGAGCACAGTGGCCTGAGAGCCGCTGGATCATGGATACATGCATGGGATTTAGTCCCTAGGAGATGCATAGAATATCATATCGTGACTGTCAGATCTCGTGTAAAGGATCGATAGACATCAGATCCAGAAAGAGGAGAACGAGGTTTAACCCTCGTATAAGCAAAGGAGAGGACTCAAAAAAATCCTGAAAGCATCATGACCATCCACAAGAGGACACATGGAAAGCGGTCAAGGTTTCGATCCGTTGATCCAATTAGATTGTGGTCGTCAGTTCCAAAAGGACCTGGGCTGTTTCTCTCTCAGCAGAGATATTTCGGCATTTCGAGGACCGGGGATTCGAAAGGGAAAGGAGGAACACTTTCATCACGATTCCGCGAATCATGAAATTTGGTATTACTCTGACACAAATCCCATGGTCACAGAGTGGTGATCACATGGACGGAGGCTAAGGGAGGAGCCATAGTCGTTAAGCCCTTTTCGACATTTCGATAACCGGGGATTCCAAAGAGCAGAGATATCCCTTGTACCCTGATTTTTCTAAACATGAAAACGTGAAGGAATAGGCACTGGGACATTCGGCATTTCGGCAACTAGGGATTCCAAGGAGTAGAGATATCCCTTGCATTTTGATTTCGTGAAACATGAAAACCTGAAGGAATAGGTGTTGATACATTTTACCGTTTGGCATTTCGGCAACCGAGGGTTCAAAGGATGAAGGGATGGGATGCTTGACTTGTGAAGTCCCGACCCACGATATTTCGGCATTTCGACAACTGGGGGTTTGAAGGACAAAGGGACGAGACACTTGACTTGTGAAGTCTCGGTCCATGATATTTAGACATTTTGGCGACCGAGGATTTGAAGGACAAAGGGACGTGATGCTTGACTTGTGAAGTTTTGGTCCACGAGAAGCGCCCTTTTGTGTCTTAGCACAAGGTCACGACTCTTGGTCGTGTGCTGTGGGAGCTCACACTTGGCGCTTGGAAAATCCAACTGAGCATTTGTGGGGGACCTGTGTATTCGTTCCAAGGGTTCCAGTTTGAAACCAGAAGAGCCATTTCGGCTCTGGAACCAGAAGATCCTAACCGGGAGGTTGCACAACCCTTAAGAGGGATAGGGGGTCTACATCATGTGGTATCAGATCCACTTTCCGTCTGTAGACTGCAGGCAGAGGGAGGCAGAGTAGATAAAGAAAATACTCTGATACACACCATCATGTGGTATCAGAGCCAACAAATTTTCTGTTTGCATATCATAGACAAGAGGAGGACTGTGAAGGGATACAATCTGATACCATCAAGTGGTATCAGAGCAGATTTTTATCTGTAGATTTCAGACAAATGAGAAAGAGGAGACTGTTACTTTGTTCATAGACAAAGGAGAGAGGGTGGGAGAAATTATGGTAACATCAAGTGGAATCAGAAGAAAAGATTCATCTGTATATAACAAGTGAAAGAAGTAGGGTGTTAAATCTCTGTGGTGATTGTTGCAAGGTGTGCAACAAATGATAGATAGCTAGGTGAGTTGTAGGAGGACATGGATATGCTATCAGATGTAGAGTTATCCATATGCTTTCCAGGAGGGAAGGTGAAAGATGGAAATGGCTATTGAAGGCCATGAGCGTGGTGGAAGAGGAGACCACTAGTAGATGAGTAGAGTAGAGATTGACAAAGAACTCGCTTAGATAAGGGCAAGAATGGAACAACTGACATTGAAGATGCAATAGGAGGAAAAAGTACACTGGAGGTACGAATGGCCTTTGAACAGG
>SNQJ01S0205486.1:0-16468 GCA_010110895.2 Picea sitchensis | reverse complement strand
GAGATCGAATTCTTGGAGAATGACGATCCATTTGGAATATTGTACCCCAAGTACTTGACGAGTCAAGATGTGGTACATGGGGTTCAAGTCTGCGATGATCGTCGTAGTGTGTAACAAAATGTAATGGCAAAATATTTGGACAATAATAAATATTTCCAAAGCCAACTTTTCGACATGTGAATACCAAAGTTTGGGACCTGATATAATTTTACTCAGATAGTAGATCACATGTTCAGTGTCGTGTTCATCCTCTTGTATTAAAACCATAGCAATAGTGGAAGTGGAGGAAGCCAAATAAAGCATATAATCTTTTTCATAATTTGGTGGATGCAAAAGAGGTTTGCTCATTAAGACATGCTTAAGAGAATCAAATGAGCACCTAGCGGTGACATCCCAAATGAAAGGGGCATCTTTCTGCAGCAATATCATGAATCCTTTAGTGATTTCGGCATAATTGAAAATGAAACAATGAAGAAATTTTTCCTTCCCTTGAAAAATTTGTAGTTGAGTGAGGTTGTTGGGAGGAGGTAAAGTGATAATGGCTTTGAATTTTAAGGGATCCACCCTAATACCATATTTGGAGACTAAGAATCCAAGGAGTCTCCCTAATTCAACAACGAAGTTGCATTTATGGGGGTTCAAATGTATGTTGTAAAACTGAAATTGAAGAAATATGGGTCGTAGGTGACCAATGTGGCCTTGTTGATGAGACAAGTGAGAGGGTAAGTCATCGATGTAAGGTTCAACAATATGTTTGATATCATGGAATTCATACGACATGGCTCGTTGAAAAGTGGCTCCATCATTTTTAAGACCAACATGTAATTTATGATAAGTGAAAGTCCCCCAAGGTAATATTAAGGTTGTTTTATGTTTATCAAATGGTAAAATGTCGATCTAGTTATATCCATAAAATCCATCCATGAAAGAGAAAATGATACTTCTAGCACAATTATCGATAATTTGGTTGATAATGGGTGTAGGTGAATTGTCTTTGGGACAAGCCTTATTAATATCATGATAATCGACACAAAAACGAATGGTCCCTTGTTTCTTGGTGACCAGGATGATGTTGGAAATGCATTTAGTCAAAGGGACAGGGTAAATAAAACCAAATTTCAAAAGTTTTTCTACTTCTTCCTGGATTACCGGAGGGTAAGTCATCGATGTAAGGTTCAACAATATGTTTGATATCATAGAAATCATATGACATGGCTCGTTGAAAGTGGCTCCATCATTTTTGTAGACCAACATGTAATTTATGATAAGTGAAAGTCCCCCAAGGGTGGCCAAGGTTGTTTTATGTTTTATCAAATGGTAAAATGTCGCATCTAGTTATATCCAAAAATCCATCCATGAAAGAGAGAAAATAATTTCTAGCACACAATTATCAATTTGTCAATAATGGGTGTAGGTGAATTGTCTTTGGGACAAGCCTTATTAATACTGAAGGATAATCTACACAAACACTAATGGTCCCTTGTTTCTTGGTGACCAGGATGATGTTGGAAATGCATTTAGTCAAAGGGACAGGGTAAATAAAACCAAATTTCAAAAGTTTTTCTACTTCTCCTTGATTGCCAGAATCTTCTTAAGATGGATTAGGTGAAGTTTTTGTCTCATATGTTTAACTCCTGGGTAGGTTTTGATTTCATGTACAACGATTGATGGATCTATCCCTGGAATTTATTCATAACTTTAGGTGAAGATGGCATGAAATTATTTAAACAAGCTGTAACAACCCTAGTTAAATAGTTGCTTAAATAGTTGCTTAAGGTTTATAAAGTATAGTTAACTAAATAATTAACCGTCCTAATGTGTATTAGTTTTTAAATGATGATCATTTATTAATAATATTAATTAATTAATTATTGTTTAATATATGCTGATTAATTAATTAATTGATTAATTAACACATTTAATGTTTGATAAATAAATTAAAGTCTTAAATAACTTTAATTTATTATTAGGAAAACTCTTATGCATGAAGGAAAGTGTATTTGAATGGAGGGATGCATTGAATGGAGGATAGGGTATTGAATGGAGGGATAAGGTGGGGTGGCATTGGAAAGGAAAGGTAGGAGGCGTGAATGGAGTGGGGGATAAGGAGGGAGCAAAAGGCCTCAGAGAGGACCCTATGTGAAATTTTGGGAGAGGAAGCATTATTTTGAGAGTAGTTGACCAACAGATTTTCTATTGCATTTTTTTTATTTCCAGTTTGGGAGTTTGGGTGGACTGCTACAAGGGTGCATCGGTTGCTGGGATTTTGGGTTCGGGGGCCGTGAATCCCCAAGTGGAATCCTAGGAGCTTAGGGATCCAGATAGGCTATGTCTCTAGGGGCCAAGGTGGGAGGGAAAGATTTATTTTGGGTGTAGAGTTTGGGTAGAGTAAATGCGAGGACAAACTGAGGACTGAGGGAATTAGCCAAGCAGTATGTATTTTAGTGATTATGTTTTGTTATGTGATGGTTATGTGATTTATTTCATGATGTTAATAAATTTAATTTATGTTGAATAAATTATGGTTAAATGCTGAAGATTAATTTGTATAGAATAACATTTATCTACTCTCTATTTTTTAACTTGTGTTTTATAAGGCTCTGGGAAATAGACCTACACATGTTATCAGAGCTTCAGTTTGAAGCACCGGAGCCTTAAGGGCCTACCCACGCACTCCGTAAATTTAAACAACTTCTTTTAGCTATTCACAACCAACTTTGACTCCTAAACCATTTTGTTATAAGATGCTAGATGCCCCAGTTGACTCTTAATGATTGGAACCTTTATGGGGTGTTTTGCATCAAAGAAATTCAATTCTTCCAAAGAGCGGCTATTAATCAACTATTCTTTGAAAATTTACATAAAAAACAATTGCATATTTCAAACCTAGAAACCAACAAATGTTCATAATATTGTTAATGAACAAAGGTTATAATCAAACATCATCTATGAGTCTTTTCCATAGGGTATACTATACCACTATTTTCTCTTTTCATGTTCAGCTTGAAATGTTATATCCTGCAATGCTCTAACTGTAGACACAAACATAATTAAGCTGAAGGCAAGCATAGTTGAAGTGCAAACCAATTGCAAGTGTTAAAATGACATTTTGAAACAAAACATTCTTAGATTTGAATGAAAAAATCAGTCTAAATATAATAGAAATAAATGAGACATTCTAAATATTCCTCTGGTTCATCTTTGCTGACTTAAAATCTCAAATCTAGACCTAATTCCGAACACCCATGGCAATGACCTTTCAACACCTAAAAATGAATACAAAATTCTTCTTTAACCCAATTTCACTACAAGTGGCTTGACAGAATAGATCCACGTTCATGTGCTTTCTTGAGCCATAGGATGTGTTTAAAAAAAAAAAAGAGAGATTAGTGTGTGCACACAAGTTGACCTAGTCTAAGCCTAAGTCATATCACATATCAAACTACTATGCCACATTTTGAGTCCACATGTCAAGAACATACCAGCACACAATTTACCCAAGCGTAAGCATCAACGGAGTTTAAGGGAAGAGGCACAGACGAAGTTTGTGCCAAAGAGGAAATAATCCAAATGAAGGTCAAATCTTCCTTTGAGCACTTGGAACTCAAATGTCAAACTGTGGGACAAATAAATATAACAAATGCAAAGGAAGAATAAGGGAAATCACCATGATGTATTTAGGTACTGTGAGAAATAAAAGCCTTTTATATATTCACAAGTTATATGCACAAATATCTCTCTCAAAAAAAAAAAAAAAAATATGCAAATAAAAAAAGGGATGGGGCTTATGAAACAACATTATCAACATCATTTATCTAAATAATGGAGGGAACTTGATTCCTCCTTTCATACTATCCTCACCGCCCGAAAGAAATATATAAATAAACAAAAAAATATAGCCCAGGGGCTCCAACCTCCCTCCCAAATATAATGGTAAGCCCAACGCCATCGCCTGTGAGAGCCTTACATCGCCCAAAAGCTGTACACACTACGCCTCGGTATAATAAACAAAAAATAAATTAAAAAGAGATTACCCATATCAGCAAAATCTTGTTATGGGTGCAATCTCCAGGGTCGATTCTGAAAAGAACCACCGAACAGAACCATAATCATCACACAAGATTCCAGAAAATCCAATAGAGCAAAGGGAGGATCCCAAGATGGAGAATTCAAGGCAGCTATATATATATATATAATAAGAAAAATATCAGGCTTATGAGCCATCGAGCCCTTTAATCAAAAGCACAACATATATCAACACAAGTCGGAGCCTAGAGGCACCAAACGCCAAATACCCATGAGCCACGAGGAGATAAATCCAAAATTCATCTACATTTCACACGCTACAAATATAATAAGAAAAATTTGGTCATTCAAGGGCCAATCTCCCAATTTGAGACCAACACAGAGGGCAAGCACCTATACCAACGCACAACACCAGTTAGTATACAAATCCAAAACAAAACAAATAAGCATGATATAAGATGCAACACTTGACCGAAAAGTACAAAGGAACCAATGGAAGAGATGAGGGGAAGCATTGTGTTTTCACTACGTGTCAACGCAAGCTCAGCTCATAGAACAACCAATATATTACTATTTTTGGTGACTAGACCACCCATATTGAATAGTGAACATAGACCCATGAACGAACAATACATCAGTGTGAATGAAGAACAACATGAATTATAAGTGGGTACGGGTACTTTAGCACTGATATTCCTCCGCATATTTAGAATAGAATTGGTACACCAGATTCTTTCAGGTCCTAATTCAGGCGATGGGAAGTGTTCCCGATTGATGAGGGACATGTATAGATATGATATGAGGGGCATCCACTTTTTCCAATGATCGAATTTTCAAGAGGGAGATAATTATGTATAGTCATTCTCTCAGATGGGGAACAAAAGAATACGATGTACTGATGATATACAACTGGAAGATTCGTCCAAAATTACTCAAATTCTCTCAAAAATGCCATTACCAAGAATAATATAATACAGGCTAGAGTGCTTGGACAGTGCTACTAGTATAGACAGAAACTAACCCAAAGAGAGAGAAAGTAGTCGATAACCATCTAGGATATTTTGTCTCATAGATATCCCAAATGATTCAAAGGACATAAACTTCCTTAATAGTAGTTGAAAACAAGACCTGCACAGACTAGAAGCCTTCAAACTACTTTTATTTCAACACTATTCTAAATTCAATGACTTTAGCCAACCATTCATCAATAATATATGAACACTCTAGAATCCTACAATGTGCCAAAATAATATGGCATACTATAACTACACTCATTCTTGTCTTTGAAGAGACCCAATATTTCTCTTGAAGTAGACTTCATGCCATCCAATACACCTAGTAATTTGGAGGAACATCATAAGCAAAGGACACCTATTATTGAACTAGAGCTACTCAGTAGAATACAAATCTCTAACTAGACCAGTGCTTAAGCTATGAAACTATTACAAGAGAAAATAGAAAAAATAGCCAAGCTAAAACACACACATAGCCAACGCACCAAGCATAAAACATTACAAAACCAAGCCACCGAGGGAAAGAGGGAGGCACCATCAGACACCTCACGCTCTATATACCTTAAAACTATGGACACGGGTGGGCCGGTAGGAGATGTCCATGCTCTTACCATCCTTCAATCAGAGCGCTTGAAAAAAAAAAAAAACCAATGAAAAGGGGTTGAGGAGGCTAGGGGTCTGAGTGGAGATAAAGGAAAGAATAATTTAGGGTTGAGGATGAGAGCCCTGAGAAGGAGGGCATGTGGATCTCATGCACCCACGATGCTTGACTTCAAATAAAAATAAAAATAAAAAAAAAAAAAAAAAAAAAAAATTCTCTTATTTAATAATTTTTATATTTTAATTAATTCTTTCTAAAATTTCTTTTAAATTGCTTCTTTTTTAGATCAGAGCAAAATATATATATATAAAAAAATGTGTTAAATTAAATAATACTAACAATAATAAATATATAATAAAAAAAGTAAAAAATAAAAGTTGGAGTCCATGGTTTTGAACCCACGCAATTCACTCACCATAGTCCAAGCCTTAAAAAAATGACCAAACAACTAATGTGCCACAAATATCACTTTAAAAATAAATTCATATAAATAGCTCCAATATCATTGAACAAAGTACTCATCCCAAAGTATAACTTCCAATTGTCCAAGTTAACCGCTAATCGAAGTTCCATGCCCAATAACCATCGAGCCAAGCAATTCAAGTCTAAGGGAGCATTTTTGTGCACAACGTATTAACACTATAGAATTTTAATGTTAATAATGGGTTTTAAAACTCCTACTACGCTAACTCAAAATATATATATCCCCTTTGATTAATGAAAATGTATTAGTGTAAACTTTTTATAATTTATAGGCTAAAAGTCCTGTAGAGCAGCTTAGAGTTTGATGCGTGCTATGTAGTCGTGGTATCAGGGGTATAATAGAAAGCAACTATATAGATCCGGCTTAATCGTAAGGGCATGGCATGCTGCTAGCTTAGCTACTGGGTGAGGGAATCAATAGTTTTATTGGGTGAAGACATCAAGCTTAGATGATTTAACCCTAACCTAGCTACCTCTAAACGCCTCGCTTACGTATTGGGCAAAAAAACTTACTTAACCCTATTTCTATTTTAAGTTGCGCAAATGTGAATGTCCTTGAACTCACCTTGAAAACTTTGGTTGATGCGTTAAATCATACAGATGGTTAGGTCTCAAGGAAATCGAGAGGCGCAGGGCATCGTCGCAGTGGACCGCCAGCCACGCTTGCAATTCACCATCGCCTGAATTAGGTCTCATACTGCTCTCTTTGGAGGTCATAAATGAGAATTTAAAGGGGAGTCAACCAACAAGGATCTAAGTGGAGCCCCCAACATCTGGAACATGTAATCCGTGGCATCCAAAGATTCGGGGAGGACCTCCACTCCAAGACATCACTAGAGAACTGCAGTAGATCAAACTTCCGTGAGTTTGCTGTGGGTCAGTTCCAAAGGAACGTGGCTCGAAGGTTGGAAGGCATGACAAGGTGTTTTTCCTAAGAGACTATGCATCCAATTTCAAAGGTGAAGATAGAAATTTTTCGCCTGAGAGACACACACGAACCGGTGGGGCAAAATCCCAGGAAAGCAACTTATCTTACCCCGTATTAATCGTGACTGGGAACTCTTCGAGAGAGGTTCCAAGGAAATATTTGCCGCATTATCATGAGGGAATAAATGTGTAGGACCATTTCCATGCCTTAGTACATGGAAATAAAACTATAGAAGAATATGATATTAGTTTATGGAATTGGTCAAATATGTTTCCATATATGGATAATGACCAATGATAGAAAAAACTCTTTGTCTAAGCGGGTTAAACCCTAAGATAAGGGCTATGGTGGGATGTGGAAACCGGCTCGTGAGTGGAAGTCGGAAAATGCTCATATGTGGGAGGGGAACACATGAACTTAACCGAGGTATGAGACCGACCTTTCCACAACATCCTGGATCTGTGGGGAAGACCCCTAAGAAATTTCCCTGTGGAGGGCCTGGCGACACCCATATGGTAAATGTGACGGTAACCAAGGATAGTATCCATAGGGATTTGAATGGTAGTGAGTGCAACATCTCACTCATCACCAACAACGCAGGTCCAATGGGCCCATCTCGTGGAGAAACTAGTAGGGTTCCAGGGAAGGGAACCCATTTCAGATAATCACAGTAACAATGCGTGTTCAACTTATGTTACCATTGGGATGCACACCTTTACTACCGCCAGGACTTCAGGTTATAATCAGGATTTGTACATAGATAAGTTGCCAGCCTCCGTATAGAGGGAAGTGGCGCCTACCGATTTATGCAACGGGTTAATAATCGATAGGGCGTAAATTATCAATCCATGGTGGAGTCATCAGGTATGTTAAATCACATCAATGTTAAGATATTTTTTTATTTTGGTCAGAGGTTTCCATTTTACCATCTGCATTAGAAAAGATTTGGTTGGCAGCCTACGAGCACAAGGACTTTAAACAAGTCGAGATGACCTCAAGGGAAAAACAAGCAAAGAGGGACCTTGCATTGATAATTGTATAGTAGACCCGCTGAGTGTAAAAAAATTACCAGGGTTGAAGGTATATATAAGTTACTTCTCCTAGATAGCGACCTAATTATTGAAATGGATTGGTTAGAATCCCACTGGTGATTTGGGTGGGGATTGTTTCCTGCAAAAAGGTGCTTTGTGTTGATCGATGAAGGAAGCTCAAAGATCCATAGTGCAGATCTGTCTCTACACTTCATCTCAACTATGAAGGTTAAGGGATGTAAGGAGGTAAGGGTGTGGACTATATGTAGTGGAAGCAGTGGAATGAAAGGAAGTAATCCTCCTGGATTAGTGCCTCGCTGTTAGAATATAGGATGTTTTCCAACGAAATGCTCAAGGTTACCTCTTTGAGAGGGAGCTTGATTTACTCTATTGAGCTGTCCCGTGCGTAATCCACTTCCAAGACTCTCAGATTCGATGACAGAATCTCTAGTGGAGTTGCAAATGCAGCTTGAAAGAGTTACTAGACTTAGGGCTAGTAAGGCCCAAAGTATCTTACCTTGGGGTGCACCAAGAATTTTTGTAAAGAAGAAAGATGGTTCCTTACTTAATCGCGGTATAGATTATGTGCACTCTTGAACTATGCTATCAAAGTGAAAAATAGGTACCCAATATCACTTAATAGATGACCTTGATCGATGAAAGGAGCAACGCTATTATCAAAGATTGATTTTCATCGGTATCACCAGTTAAGGATTAAGGAAGGAAATATCCTAAAACCTTTTCCCTTCAACCCGCCTTTGACATTACGAGTTTGTTGTAGTACCTTCTGGATTGACAAATGCAATTCAACAATATTCACGAGTTCCATGAACGGGTGTTCCCGACTACTAGGACTGCCTTTGTACAAGTCTTTTAGATGACATCCCCATCTATTACAAACAAATAGAGCACAGGAACACTTATCGAAAGGGTGCTGTCCCGCCTTAGAGAGAACAAACTGTAAGGGAAGCTGTCGCCCCTTCGATAAATCCACCATTTGTGGCCAAGTATCATTTCCGTGAAGGAATCTCTATGGACCCGGTAGTGCTGCATAATGGCCTTTATGGAGTGGCTAGTGCCAAAATGCCCATGAGGTGAGAGAAGCTTCATGGGGCTAGCAAGTTATTATCTGATATTTGTGGAAGGATTCTATAAAATAGCTAAACCCATCACCACTTTACAACAAAAGGGGGTCATGTATGAATGGACAAAAGCATGTGATAGTGCATTCATTGAGCTTAAGAGGCTACTAACCAGTGTTCACCATAATGAAAGTGTCGGATATGGAAAAAGACTTCACCGCATCTGGACAAGCTCCCAAGAAAGGGTTGGTTTGGGCCATGCCAAATGTAGGGATGGAGGATGGATATCTTATGCATCAAGGAAGTTGAAGAAACATGAAGAGCTATATGAAACTCATGATATAGAGTTTTAGCAAATAAATGCTAGCTTTTAAAACTTTGAGGCAATTCTATTCCTTGAGCAATAAACTTTGAGCTCAAACGGGACCATCAAAAGTTTAAACATATCTTCAGTCAAAGGGATTTGAATGCTAGGTAAAGGTGATATAAGTTTATGATTGAGTATGATTTTGGTATTTCTTATATAAAGGGCAAGGAAAATGTGGTCGAAGATTCCTTGAGCAGGAGACCAAGCGTTCATCCCCGGTAACTGCTAAAGGTCAACTGAGGAACATACACGCAACCCAAGGAGACAATTGGTATTTAGATGTTACTTCAAACCTCCAGAGTGGAGGCAATTAGATCCAAAGTATGGTTATAGTCTCGAAGTAGATGGACTATTGAGATATGGGGGAAGGATAAACATCCCTAAAGATGGGGATACATTTAAACATCATAATCAAGGAAGCCTATAGAGAACTTTATTATGCGCATACGGGTGTGAAGAAGATGCACGCACATGAAGAAGCTCTTCCTTTGGGTAGGCATGAAGAGTGATGTGGTCCATTTCATCACCAAGTGCCTAGAGGTTCAACAAGTGAAAGATGACCACCACCAACTACGTGCCTCCTAATGGAAAGCACTACGATGTTCCATGTCCAAGTGGGAAGTCATCTCTATGAATTTTATGGGTTGTTGCTCATATATCTTAGACACAATGTCATTCTTATGATAGTTGGATAAGTTAACCAAGAGTGTTCATTTTATTATGGTTAGAGACACCTACGATGTCAATAATGTGGCACACTTTACTTCAGGAAGTGAGGGTCATCCATTTGGTAATTTGATACCTAAGAAGATCATTTCCAGATAGGGACTCTGATTCACTCTAGGTTTTGGACAAGTTTGTAGTTAGTGTTGGGGACTCTAGTTGAACTTAAGCACAACTTATCATCCGAAACATATGGGAAAATGAGAGAGTAACCGCTTCCAGCGACATGCTTAGGATGTATGCCTCATGGATAATCAAACCTATTGGGAGGAGCAATTCCACCTTTGCAGAGCTCTGCCTACAATAAC
Organism: Picea sitchensis; assembly: GCA_010110895.2. Taxonomy (NCBI): domain Eukaryota; kingdom Viridiplantae; phylum Streptophyta; class Pinopsida; order Pinales; family Pinaceae; genus Picea; species Picea sitchensis. Next base: position 5,906 of record SNQJ01S0205486.1, on the reverse strand, counting down.
ATTTTCATAGCTCCATCAATGCCACCCTTGGCTAAAGCTCTATATATGGAAGGCCATGCGTAACATCATTAAGTTGGGATAGATTAGAAGACCGAGTAACAAATTGGGCCAGAAATCTGATTTAAGAGATGGAGGAACATGCGATTCAGATTAGGCGCAGAGAATAAAGGAAGCAAAGGATAGGCAAAAAGTTATGCAGATGCACACAGGAGGGACCAAAGTTATAAAAGGGGAGACCAGCTCATCTCAGACAGCCCAATAAGAGTACCATATGGTTAGGAAGGGACAAAGTTGTCACTACTTATAGGACCATTCATAATCCAAGAGAGAAAATTGGACACTCCTTCTCTCCCATCGCCTCTATCACACCCCACTTGCATAAAACCTCCATAATGTTTTTCATGTATCCGCTCTACATCATTATGTTGGGTCGGCGAATCACATAAGCTAAATTGGAAGTAATTGCAAAAATGCGAGAACTCTCATGGTAGAACCATTACACATATTGGACCGTAGAGTCTCCATACTGTGAACTCCTGTAGACCAAGTTAAGGTCCAAGTAGATGCCATGCCCTCAGATCCAAGCATTTGCAAGACGCCTAGACACTACTATGAGATTATCCCTCACTTTTTGACCACCCTCAGAATATGTTTCTCAAGGTTGGGTGTATGTAACAACACCTTTTGATTTAGACAAACTGTGATTACCCGAGGCTCACACACACTTTTTTTATTCACAAGTGAAACTATTAAATGATACACTGAACTTTAAGACGTATGAATGTAAATTTTATGAATGTTTAAATGTTATTGATTATTTACGGATATGATGAGATCTACTATGTGAATGTAAATTCTATGAATGTCTAATTGTTATTTATGATGATGGATATGATGTGACTACTATGTGAATGTAAATCTATGACGTTTAATTGTTATTGATGATTATGCATATGATGCTGCATATATTGTGTGAATGAGAATCCCATGAAGGTTTTAAATGCTATTTGAATGATTATGGATATTATGCAACCCATTATGTGTAAATGATAATTTTACAGCCTGGTAACGTTTAATTGGAATTATGGGATATTATGAGATCTTATTCTAACTTGAAAACTTTGATGTTAAATTTGTTGGTACAAGGATACTGAATTGAGATCATAGTTGTATGTAATTACATGATAATAATGCATAGATAAGTATAGCTGTTATAGACTAATCTACAGGTTATGGGCTAGGAAATAAATCCAAGTGATAATGATGATGAAAGTGGATACCGCGACCATCGGCCGAGAAACAATATGGTATGAATCCTTGTATGTGAAATTATATCGGGTTGGATGTACTGTTATGATATGTGGACCCAAAGGCAGGATTTCGTGTGGTGACCTGCCTAAACTGACAGACGATGACAAAACCTCCTGTTAAACACGCGGTACACCGATATTCCATTAGAAGGTGGACCCTAGTTATGATTATTAGGGGTGAAGGCATTCTAATCGTATCCTCCAAACCAAGCTCTGGAGGATCGATGTTAGCTCACGCCTCCCCCCAGGATTACGATGATGATCACGGCTGTCTCGCTGGGGAAGCTTATCAAGATAGTGACACTTCCAATTCCCACGGGGTTTATTTGGAGTTAGGTCAATATAGTTGATGCTCCAAGATAGTCCAGCAGAGGAAGGATATGAATGGAAGATGGAAGTAAGTTAGGGAGGAAGGATGAGTAGAAATAGTTGAGAGTGTATGGAGATTTGTCTTATGTTGGAACTTATTGTTTTCCTTCGGAAAAGAAAATGTATATATATATGAATATTCATAACTATGTAACTAAATTACAATTGTCTAAATAACATTGTTGAGCTAGATAATTGAAATTAAAAGATTTCACAAACAATTGATTGGTTTATTTTTTTTTATAAAATGAATAGTCTTGTTGAATGGATTGGATGCATATGGAAATTACTATAGAGATGATACTTAATGATATTAGTACATGAATGAGACTTGTATGTACTAGCTACACATGCATTTCTTGCACATGTACACTAGTATGTATGAGTTTCTTGGCTTACTTACTATTAAATGTCGATTATTTGTAAGGAATGTGTGAACCATGTTTCTTTTCCCGTGTATCATAAAATACTTTAACTTCGGGACAAAGTTTCCTGAAGGGTGGGTGTATGTAACAACCCTATTTAAATAGTTTCTTAAGGTTTATCAAGTATAGTTAACTAAATAATTAACTTTCCTAATGTGTATTAGTTAAATGATGATTATTTATTTATTTATTGTTTAATATATGTTGATTAGTTAATTAATTGATTAATTAACACATTTAATGTTTGGATAACAAATTAAAGGCTTAATAACTTTTAATTTATTATTAGAAAACTTTATGTATGAAGGGAGAGGGCATTGAATGGAGGGATAAGGTATTGAATGGAGGGATAGGGTATTGAATGGACGGATAAGGTGGGTGGCATTAAAGGAAGGTAGGAGGCGGTGAATGGGAGGGGGATATGAGGGGGAAGAGGCCTTCGGGAGAGGACTTATGAAATTTTGGGGAGAGAAAGCATTATTTTGAGAGAAGGATTGTATTTTATGTTGGGTATTTTTCTGGTTTGGTCTGGAGTTTGGGTGGACTGTTATAGGGGTGCACTAGGTTGCTGGGAGTTTTGGGCTCAGGGGCCAGGAATCCTTACGGAATCTTAGAGCTAGGGAGCCAGATAGGCTCTGTTCCTAGCTGGCAGGGAGGAAAGATTCAGTTTTGTGCAGAGTTTTGACAGAGCAGCAGAGAGGACAACTAGAGATTGGGGAATTAGCATCAGAAAAAGGTATGTATTTTAGTGATTATGTTGTGTTACGTGATGGTTATGTGATTTATTTTCATGATGTTAATAAATTTAATTTATGCTAAATAAATTATGGTTAAATGTTGAAGATTGATTTGTACAGAATAACATTTATCTACTCTCTATTTTTTTTACTTGTGTTTTATAAGGCTGTATGGGGAAAGAGACCTTACACATAGTGGAAGTGGAGGAAGCCAAATAAAGGATATAATCTTTTGCATAATTCGGTGGATGCAAAAGAGGTTTGTTCATTAAGACATTCTTAAGAGCATCAAATGAGCACCTAGTGGCAACATCCTAGATGAAAGGGGCATCTTTCTGCAGCAATATCATGAATCCTTTAGTGATTTCAGCTTAATTGAAAATGAAACAACGAAGAAAGTTTTCCTTCCCTTGAAAAATTTGCAGTTGAGTGAGGTTGTTGGGATGAGGTAAAGCAATAATGGCTTTGAAGTTTAAGGGATCCACCCTAATACCGTATTTGGAGACTACGAATCCAAGGAGTCTCCCTAATTCAACAACGAAGATGCATTTATGGGGGTTCAAACATATTGTGTAAACCCAAAATTGAAGAAATATGGGTCATAGGTGACCAATGTGGCCTCGTTGATGAGACGAGTGAGAGGGTAAGTCATCGAGGTAAGGGTCAACAATATGTTTGATATCATGGAATTCATATGACATGGCTCATTGAAAAGTGGCTCCATCGTTTTTAAGACCAACATGTAATTTACGATAAGAGAAAGTCCCCCAAGGTAATATTAAGGTTGTTTTATGTTTATCATACAGTAAAATGTCGATCTAGTTATATCCAGAAAATCCATCGATGAAAGAGAAAATGACACTTCTGGCACAATTATCGATAATGGGTGTAGGTGAATTGTCTTTGGGACAAGCCTTATTAAGATCCTGATAATCGACACAAAAATGAATGGTCCCTTGTTTCTTGGTGACTGGGACGATGTTGGAAACACATTCAATCAAAGGGATAGGGTAAATAAAACCAAATTTCAAAATTTTTTCTACTTCTTCCTGGATTACCATGGTCTTCTTAGAATGGATTAGGTGAATTTTTTGTCTCATAGGTTTAACTGCTGGGTATGTTTTGATTTCATGCACAATGATTGATGGATCTATCCCTGGAATTTTTTCATAACTCTACGCGAAGATGTAGTGAAATTCTTTAAACAAGGTGGTACAAGTTTCAACTTCTTCAGCTGAACAATTTACACCTAGTTGTATGTTTTCCACAATACCTTATTTAATGGATATGTCAACCGTAATTATGTAAGATATGTTTCCCAAATTCCTCTCAGAGATAGTATCCTGAGTGAATATTGGATATTGGAGGGAGTCGATGATATCGCTAGGAAATATAGATGAAGTATCTTTCTCTATGTCATCCAAACTAGGAAGAAAGGATGAACGATGGTGGTTGTCATCCCATGGTTCCTCCTCGATACCAAGTATTTCCATAATAGATTCATCTGATGGAAAAACATGTAGAATGTAATCAAAAGTAGAGGATAGGGAATCTAACCAGGATGGTAAAGAGTAAGTCATAGATGCCAAAAGATGTTGGTCATTCAATGAAGGAGAGGCAGACTAGATGGCATCATATTCATCCTCCGTAGGACTAAGTGGCATGTTGTCACTTAGTGTATCAAATTCTAAAGGATTAGGCACGATCCAAGGATAAGATGATTCAAAGTATTGATGTGTCATAGTTGAGATCATGTTAATTATTTCAATGTGTTACGTAGTGGGAGGGAGAGGTGTAGGGAAGGTAACCATGAGTGAAGAGTCTTTCAAGAGACCTACCCCAGCACTTTCATAAGTGATTTTTGAGTCCCCTAGAAAATGAATGCTGTTGGTCGTTTGAGTGCGAGCGTCAGGGGTGCAGTAATCTAATTGATTGATGGTTACAATTTTACCTTGATGAAGGAATTGAACACATCGAAAAACCATTGAAGTGATGATAGTCATAACATAGAACCAACTTCTCCATAGAAACAAGTTTTAATCGAGGGGAGCATCGATTACTTCAACATCTACATAAAACATTTTGCCTCCTAATTGAATGACTAAGGATTGTAATAATGCATGAGGTCGAAAACCTCTTTTATCAAATTCTCGTAACATGGTGGGAGATTGATTGAGAACAACTGATTTAAGGACTTTATAGAAATCCAAGGACATGACACATGTGGATTCCCCCTTGTCCAAGATCGTGCAATGAATATGTTGATTATGGAAAATGGCATCGATATGGAAATAGAGTTGGTGAGAGAGTCGTGATTTAAAATTATCCAGGTTAAACATGATAGTGTTAGATGACTCAAGATATATAGCTCCAATGGCTACCAAGAGAGTCCTATGTTTTCTAGGGCAGTGTTGTAGAACTTCGAGAGATAATATAGCACAAGGTGCTTAAGCCAAATCTTCAATGATGATGTAGTTTTGAGAAGCATGCGAGTATGGATTAAAGGTTGAATTTTGAATTGTTCTCTTGAGAAGGTGTAGAATATATTCAAAGTTAGGTTTCTCAATATGGAGTGACACAGATGGAAGGGTAGTTGTAGTAGGGGGTGGATCCGGTGTAGTACTAGTAGTTACTTTCTCCTTATCAGGTTTACTTGAAGGTGTGTCATATGTCATAGTATGAGTGGTCAAATATATCCCATTAAACATATAAATGTGTGCGATCGATGATGCTTCCTAATTAGGAGGATGATTTGGGATACCTCCTATCAAGAGATTGGGAAACTAGTGACTATTGCTGTGGAAAAGGATGTGTCAATAAAGTGGGTTGAGAATTTCCTTTAAAATTTTTGGCAACTTCATCTTGATGAGGACAATCTCATGTATAGTGATCTTCAACACAAATGAGACATGGAAATTTCAGTTTGTGCTAGGGTTTTTTCTCAGTAGTAGGTGGTTGCATTTGTGTTTTTTCATTTTTGGTTTGATTATTAATTTCTTGGGTTTATTCTTATTTTTATTATTCCCTTCTGAATATCTTGGAGAAGCAGATTGAATTGCATTCAC